>KN837424.1:25594-44101 GCA_000827215.1 Sphaerobolus stellatus SS14 | reverse complement strand
TTTTCCTTATCTCTTCTTTCTCTTGTTCCCTCGACTTACTTTTACTCCCTCTGTTTCTGTGCTCAGTAAAAGGTACGTTATGTTGAGCTCATGTTATTTCTACATTTTGCTGATTAAATTTGACCTTTACTTTGGCATTTGGCATTTGGCATCTGGCGATTAGCGTTCCTACTTCCGTTTCGTCCTACGTATTAGTTATACGGGTCTCTATGTCTACTATTATACATGACAAAAACTTTTTTAGTGTCAGCTTGCGATTATGCATTGGACAACTGTATTAGATTGACCAATAATATGTATGTGTATTAAGTTTAGCGTGAGCTTGCGAGTATGCATTGGACAACTGTATTAGATTGACCAATAATAGGTCGTCGGGATAAAGATTTCTCGAGGCGGGGACTGGCGCTTGCGCCGCTACCGATGGTGGCTCACACCATGGGTGGTGAGCGCTTGCCAGTAACGCGAGGTTTTTGTGATGCCAAGGCCCAAAACCCGTCGTGTTAAACAAATCATATGACCTGCATAGAGTCCTTAAAGTACATCTGTAGCTCAGATGTCTACTCACATTAATTCCGATCAATAGTATCTGATTGAACATCCATTTCCAGAATCCTACATGTGGTGAATTCGACGGCTTGACACGGACATTATTTGCGCAAGACCAAACAGTTTTTTCAGGCGAGCCTAGACTGTGGAAACGGAATAGGCGTACATGGCTCGCCCAATAAGAAACGGTAAGCGTTCGTTCTGAATAAAGTATATCTCCAGTGATGGAACCTTAGACAATAGATGATGTCGGCGCGAAACAGCCGTCGACTCCATCCGGCGAATACTTGTTATTCAAAAATGGCAATAAATGACATTTTAAAGTGTGCAAAATATATTATAAGACACGAAGTGCTCATTATAGGACTAGCAAATCGAGTGCTTTGGTACATATAACTCTTAACATGCGAGGTGCCAGAAAACAGAGGGAAGTTTACTCGCTAAGAGTGACATCTTCGCTCGACTCGTTGGGCGGTGTTAGGCATACCCTGGCATACCGAGAAGATTGGAAACCCTGGGAAATAATTGAGCCCTGCGACCTCGTTGAAGATGTAAACCGGGAGGCTTAAAGTCACTGTGTCTGTGTTGAGTTACAGGGCTTGACTGGATATGGTATGTTCTATTTAGATATTCTGACATAGAAATCCATTAACGATTCGATTTTACTCTAAAGAACTTCCCCAACAGTTAGTCGAGTCATGCTTTATCCGTAGCTGTTTCTCGTCCATGTCTCACGAGTAACAACAGCCAGCGTCTGTCGTTCATCAGAAAACCTGGCAAAATCTATAGTTGCTAGCATAGCATCTATAGAGGCGTATAGCCTCCCTACTAGTAGCTCCATAGCTCCATAGCTTTTTGACATTTCCATAGCAGCCCTTCAATCAAATTGGGCTCACGCCCTCCACAACATTATAAACTCGAAACTAAGTTGACATTCTGGCCATCCTACCATGGCTCCATTGGGGTACCACTTGGTATAGGTAATTATGAAGCGAGTTTTTGAGAACGACGTCTGCTATAGTTCACTATGGAACACCTACCTAAGTGAATTTGCACGGTTTCCTGATGTTATTGCAGTGATTAATGAGGTATGCAATTGCCTTGATCTAGATTATGATATAAAGAGGGTGATTTCTGTCTATATATACTTCAAAAACATTGGGTGATATTGTCCAGCGCTGAAATGATGTGAGGTTGTCAAGTTATATTAATCATGATCGTGCTTCTGGCGACCGCTTCCATTACTGCGGAATCGTTCTACGAACGGATACGTCCAAATATAAACGCCATGGCACAAATTGGAGTACAGTTAGTTGAAAATTTAGTAAGTAATAGATAGCGTATGAATTCTTTTCCGTGATAGCGGGTTATCGATACGTAATTATCGCTCACAGCATGACTAGCTAAGTCTTCCAATCTTCCTCCCGCGACACATCGATGAAATCTAATGTTGAAGGGTTTAAGGAATTTACCCATGAATAAGCCCGTGAGTCTACATATAGATAGGTCTCATTCTGCGCATATCAAGTGTGCACCTATTGAGCTATGTAGGCCCTTACTCGCATGGACTCGCATCATGATCATCTGCCAATATGGCTAGTGTCATGTTGACGACGCTCCGAAAAACGAGGCGATTTCAAATTGAAGTACACCAGAGTACAGCACTCTTCTTCTACACCCTTGCTTTGCCTCTGACTATACACCCATCGTCAACATTCATAGTCAAGTCAGTGCAGTAATGGATAAGGATGGTGAGGTAATATCAGCGAATCATCATCGAGATCTTGCAGTACGTGCTTTGCTTGACACCATTTCCATGCGATCTCATACTTTCTTCAGTCAAGAGAAATTCTTCGGAAAGGCGGCGGTAACGAGAGATTCTGGGTGACCTCACTATCTTGAATTACAATATACATGCATCCTTACTACATTCTCCTAGCGTCCATTCACACTGAACCCTTGGTTCGCTTCCTTCTTGTTACTATTCGTACTCGGCGTGGCGATAGCTCTGGAGGTCGGGCTACATTTTTCGAACATACGCACCGGTAGACCCTTTCTCCCATTTTTGTCTATTTTTCGCCGCTCACAATTTTGCCAGGTTGGCAAATAACCGGCAAGTCGTCACTGGCATCAAGTACTATACACTATGCAACTGTTTGTCAAACTTAGCTTCGTCCATGACTCCTTCTAAAGGTTATCATGCAGCGGCTTATCCCTGTCATCATCGCAATGGGCATTGTCGGATTATGGGCTGCGACAGATGCAGATATAAAGAGGATGCAGGTGGGTTCCATCATACGGCATGTGTAAAACACACCACTCACAAAATGCTCTTGCAGCCTTTTATTGAACTGGCATCTGGAAATGCACCGGCATCTCACACTTTATTTGTCGATTATGTCAATTCACATTACGCCAAGGCGTTTTTCGAGTCATTTCGCAATAAACATTATATTGTTGCCGTCTCATCGGCCATGTTGGTACTTGGATTTGCCGTTCAACCACTTGCCGCCTCAATATTTTCCATGAAAGATGTCTGGTGGCGTCTCCCCGGTACGATTTCTCACCTCAGATCATGACACGGCCTGATATATGTATGTGGTCCAGAAACAAGCATACGGACATTCAATACACCTGGCCTTGATTTAACGTATACAAACCTGAGTGTCATATCTGCGGTACGTACATCATCCTATCATTTAACTGTATCATTTTTGAGACCTTCCCCAGTCTATGGGATTAGTTGCTGCAACCGCGTTGAATGATATTTCAACTCCTATGTTTGTGAAGGGGATATGGGCACTGGAGGATATTGAATTACCCACTTCGCAGGTTGCCAATGGATCTATATTTACTAATGTAACGGCAATCAGATCTCTTCCCAATTGTCGGCAAAGCAACAATGTAAGTTGTTTAGTAACCCACGCCACGGAATGTCGCGTGCTAAAATGCTAAACATTAGATTACTATGCTGGACCTAATAGGCGGGCTCGTCAATGTCATAGGTGAAGTCGATGGCTGCACGGTATCGTACGATGAACCGGTTATCCCAGAAGGCACTGAATGGTACAATTCCATTGTTACCCCATCCTGTCCAGATATGTCAGATCCTCGGCCGGAATTTACTCCTTTTTTAATTCTGGTGGTACACATTAATCCTCAGGGTGGACGGTCGAATACCATGGTGTATTGCAAGCCCACTATCGATCTCGTTGTCGCCAATGTTCAGATCGAGTTAAAGACAGGGGAATTTATCGTCCATGATTTCACCAATTATACGCTTCCTAATAATATCACCGATCCGAGTGGATTCATGAAAGGACGAGCATTCAATGGGTTTATCTTTGGACCTGGTCCGTCTGGACAAACTCTGAATGCTGATATGTACGTTGTAGATATAATTCACATTATAATAGTGGCTAACCGTCGTTGTAGCTATGGTACCTACGTGTTCACTTTTACAACTGCGTTGGAGAATAAAGCAATTCGTTCTCCAATGGGTTTGGAAGGGCAAATCAAAAGCGATGGGTTGCTGAGTATAACAGAAGAGTTATATGTAAGTTACATATTAGTATATCTGGATATTGACACTTATATGGATGTGAAAAGGGTCAATATCTCTCGACAATGGCAAAAGGCATATATCTTTTGAGGTCAGATGCCAAATCTAACCCTGCCTTCATTGAAACTTGGCAGACCAGACTGTTCATTGTGTACGTGATTGTCTGTATACGTGAATAGCTACTTATTCGTTGTGAAATAGCCCTTCTGCAACACATGTACTCACTGTCCTTCTTTTATTATTTCTCATCAGTGGGATTGCAGTCCATATACTACATTCTCGTTATCGTGCAGCACTACATCTTACAAGGCGACCTGGAACATTAGCAGCAGCGATTGGATATACAGCCAATTCTAACTTGCAGAATCGCTTTCGCAGTGTTATCCCTGAAAGCAGGTTTAACGATTATCTGGCAGAAAAGCACTTCAAGCTTGATATGGGAACGGCAAGGATCGTGATGGATGAAAGCGACGATGAGGCTGACTTAAAGGAGGGTTCTCCTTTGAGGAGTCCCCAATATATCGAATCAGGAGAATCTCTTACCAACTCTCAAGAATATGATGGGGCAGCAAGGGTAAGAGTATTTGTTCTTAACTATCGATCTACATGTCTCAACAGCCGAACGAATTGCAGAGCACTAGTAGTGTACTAGTACCAGGAAAATTGGTACCCAACGGAGTTCGGGGAGTTCATATTTCTTCATGGGTAAGCCTCTATAAGAAGCTTGGGGCATTAAAATGACTTTATAGACACCTATGCCATTGCGACTGTGGTTTGGCATGTCAATCATAGTGCTGTCGCTTATCATTTCCGCGGCCCTCATAGCTGGAGTGCAATTATCGAAATCACAAGGTCCAGTGGACACAATAGTGTTTCAAAGTAGTATACTAATCCACTCACTTTCTGATAGGTTGGAAAATATCCAATACCACGTCCGCCACGGAGGGATTTCTGCACTACGCCATGGTCAGAGCCTCCCGTATTTAGATATGGGTGTTTGCTTAATTATTATTTTCTCAGATATTGCCACCGGCAGCTTTGGCAATTACAATTTGCGCAATATGGCAGTGGACTGATAACTATATTAAAAGGATGCAGGTATGTGATCGTTGCCTATTCCTCATGAATGGACTCATTCCTAAAATCCACAGCCTTTTATCGAATTGGCACATGGAAACTCACCAGGTTCTCGGTCAATCCTGCTTGATTATTCCCAGAGGCATCCTATTATTGGGATTTTCGTTGGCACCGTGAAAAGGCATTATCTGGTGGTATTATCATCTGTCATAGTGGTGACTACGCTTGCTCTACAGCCCTTGATGGGATCAATATTTGCAATACAAAGTGTCGAACATATGGTTCCTGGTGCGTAGTATATCTTGTTAAATAGATCAATAACTCCTCATTATGCTATCAACTAGGTGTGAGTATTACGAACCCTTCGATTCCAGGTTTCAATTTCACGGACACAGCATTTTTAACAGTTGAGACGACTCGCGTGTTTTGTGTCCCATCTTACTAAGTGCTTTGCATAGGCTGCACAATTTCTTCAAGCAAAAACATTGTATAATATCTCTTTCCCTAAATTCATCAACGAGATCTGGGCTATTGGGGACTTCGATATTCCCACTTCTTTTTCGGGCGGGAACGGGAGCCTACAAGTTAATACGACAGCGTACAGCTCCAATATGACATCCTGCCGAAATGTGCTAACGGTTGGTTCCAAGTTCAAAGATCCTTACTAAATGTTAGCTCAATTCCCTTTTAGACGAATGTGACATTCAATGAAACATCCTTAGTCTACAATATTGACGAGATCCGGCTTGACAGTAACTGCAAACTCAATACTACACTCGTTCTGGGGCTCTGGGACGATTCAGATGTCGACTTTGGGTTTAGTATTGGCCCTGCGGTTTGCATAGAGACGAATCAGACGGAAATTTTGACTCCTACTGGGGCGAACATTTTCCTGGCATTGCAACCGGTTGCCTTTTTTCTGCCTACAAGTCCCCCATATAACGAAAGCAATGAACTGGAGGTCGCTGTGATATACTGTCAACCCACTTTGGAGCTGATGAATGCAACTGTCGAGGTTGACTTAACCAACGGGAATTTTACTGTTTTACAAGCAACGAAAGATACTCGGGCAAATACTTTCACTGATTCTAATAATCTCTTGCATGGTCATGTTTTGAACGGTCTCATACTTGCGTCCGTCTCCAATAGGAGCGACCCACTGTGAGTATTGAATACATATTTACATATCCGGACTCAGAGGTGCTAAACATCCCGTACATAGGAGCAATGTTTTCAGTGACCCTGAGAATATCAACCATCCCCTCTCTAGTAATTACTTAAATGGACCTCCCACATTGATGGGCGCAATTGATCAGGCAGCTCAAGGAACTCCCGGTGGGTTTGACTCGAGAATAAGGGATGGCAGTCTTGTGGATGTCGTTCAAGATTATTATGTAGGTGGCCTAATGATTTTGTTCTTTTTATGACTAAAAAATCATCAGTCTATGTACCTCACTCTTGCTGCGAAACAACTGTATTTTACGAAAGGGAACGGAACATTACAAGCAGTGGTCCGGCTGTCTGAATCCCGTTTATTTGTAACGTGGGTCTATCGCCTTCCTCTATGGCTTCGCAGCTAATTCCATATCTCAGTCCGCTGGCGGCATATCTACTAACCGCTATTTTGCTCGGGAACGCGATAATGGGTGCTATCGTACACCTAGCACACAAACGAGCCCGTCGTATGGCTCCCTTTCCTCGGCAACCGAACACCTTGGCGGCTGCATTCGCCCTAACGTTAGACTCAAACGTAGGAGATCTCGTAAAGGGTTATGATGATAATGAAACGTTAGAAGAAATGTTAGGCAATAGGGTGTTTTTTCTCGACAAGACAACAGGAGGTATTCACGTAGAGAACAATGAAGGACAGAACGAGGAGAGAAGCTCAATTTTGGCAAGATAAATTATCTCAGCGTGTAATCTTAATAAATTTTATATATATTGATCCTACGTTTATGAATCATTTGCATAGTAAGAAGAGCAGCAACAACCATACTTTAACGAACTACCTATGACACCTTTATTTTATTGTCCATCTCATGGATTCGAAGGAAGGTATCACAAAAATGAATAACAAAGTTCATCAAGTTTACGATACATAAGTTAGGGGTAATGGAGCAAGTCTCTTAAGAAGTGCAAGGAACCGTTCATATCATTTAGACTACAAGGAGGAATAATATGTTGCGTAAGAACGGTGAGGATGGAGCAGATTCGAAAGTTTTTTCGGTGCGCAAACTAGCACCTCGCGATGTAATATCACGATAAAAGTCAAATATACACCAAAATAGATATGAGCATGTACTTAAAAGAAAGGAGAACTATTTATGCGTGTATATATGAGTGGAGTCATGGATAGAACAGAACAAGAGCATAAAAGGAGATCAAGTCAAGGACCAAGCACGATACATCCAGTAGAGGTTGTAAAATAGACGAGACGAAACAAGGCAACAAATCGAAGCAATCAGGCTCTTGGACATGGATGCAAGGCTTTTCGTACACCCTCAACGTGAGACACGTCTAGTGTTGTAGGCGAAAGTGAGACAGGCACGGGTAAGAGGTGCAGAGCCAGGATGAGGTTGCCTAGCCATGAGGGTGTTCCAGCAGTGTGCATAGTCATCCACTCCTGAAGCGCAAGGCTGCAGAACAAGGAAGAGCAGCTTGTCGGAGGATGTGCGCAAGGTAGCGTAGTGACCATGACCCTGTCTCTGTGTAGAGAGCGAGCATTCACGTGGAGCAGTCAACGGATGAAGGTGTTACACATTCTCGAGGGTCCGAAGGGCCGCGTTATCGACGTCGATGCACACTTCGGGTCGACACGCCCAGTATAGAGCTTGCGTCCCTCGGCGACAGGGATGACCCCGATTCGTGAGATGAGCGAGGGGAGGAGTGTGGAAGGGGAACCATCATACCTCGACATTGTCAATATGGTGCTCGCAGCCCTAGTCGCCGCCCTCGCTCTGGTTTCATAATGGCCGAGTGGAAGATGCCACGCGACATATGACTAAGCACACGAACTATGCGTCGATCTTATTGATGATTGTGTTAGGGAGAACATGAGGCCCGATGTGACGATGTAGAAGCTATCATGACCACTTTACAGCGGTTTCGGGTACCAATGGCGGAGTTCAAATTTTGCGCAAATCGGTCAAACATCCAGAGATTGTACAATATCTCCACAACAAGGTCGAGTTAAGAGGTCAGACTTAATAAAATAGTTTCATGTATGTATCCTTAGAGTTTTCCAGCTCAGCAGTAGCTTAAAGCACACTATGTAACAAGCTTGGCTTGGACTAGCAAAATAATAGGCAAAAATCGACTTTTTATTTGGGCTGTGTTAGTGAGATCTAAAGGTCAAAATGAAATGAGTTTGTATACTAGATTGTTCTCTCAAAAAATGGCATCCTAATATAGCTCTACAGTGGAGCTATGAAAGATTCTTGTCCCGGCAACTTTTTGAGTGAAATTCGAACTCCGCCATCGGTACCCGAAAGCGCTGTAATCACTATACCCGTCACTGTTTCATGCTTATATGGCTCAGTTGTCGATGCACGCAATGTCCCATAAGGGCTGACACAATCAAGGCATTGCCCCGGCTGCTCGGCGATTTATGGGTGCCATTGCAGATTGGTGCACAATTGCACGTGGATTGTGAAGTTGATATCTACTGCACCGCATTGATGAACCGTTGCGAGAGTAGTAGACAAGCTCTCGCAACGGCACAATTGTGCGTCCTATTGGCATTCCACTTATATTTTGGAAATGCCGATCGTTAATACTCCATGTTACAACATCCTACTAGGTATACACTGTACTCTGATTAGAGAACAGCAGAACTCAATAAGCACTTACAATGTGTGTGCAATCCGGCTGCCGTGCTACCCCTATGTATTCCAGCAACAATTGCATTCTTTCAGTGAATGCGCCATACAGTAAGTTGCTGGCCTAGCAAAGAGCATAAAATGTGCCCTAAAACGGGCTTAATTTATTTGACAATCCACCCCACCGTCAAGTGGGGATCTCCCCAAACAGCTAAGTAGCACCAAGACCCGTCATAACCACAAGAACAACCACAACGCAACGGGTGAATAAACAAGAGTCAAAATGTTGCATTGACCTGAAATAAGCTTTGGCGAAGGATGGGCTGGCGTGTTGAAAGCTATAGGAACCACGAACAATGAGGCGAGAACAGAGGAACAATTATGTTCATGAGTCCCGTGAGATGTGTTTCACGTTCAATCATGTGACTGTAAGCAATTGCGATTGGCTGAACCTACCTTTGCGTCCTCACTCGTCCGATGCTAACAATCCCTGAAACTCTCTAAAAGGTGGTTCTGAATAGGGTAAACTTACGATGAATCCGAAATAAGATATAGAGAGATCCAACAAGGGGTCTGCAGCATTGACCTTCATTGCCTTGCCAATTGTGCACGGTTATGCCACAACTAGGCAGGATCATATTTCTTACCAAGCATTAGATTGGTCTCAAGCCCATTTTTTTACTGTATATACCCTCCTTATTATAACTTAACTTGTTTCTATGAGCAAACGATGAGTGACACCCCCCACAATGGGAAGCTGCGAGCAATGTCAACTCCTGGGATTGTTGCCGTTGCAGCTTTGTAACCTTGTTGCATAAGCTTCTCTCATGGTCATTAGGAAGACTGATAGCATTGTTGACACTCCACTGACAGCTGAAGAGAATGTAGCAGCCATTGCATGTTGATCAGCCATTGGTTGTGATTTGTCCATTCTGTTGGGATGTTGATTGTCATTGTTTCTCAACATTATTTGTTATTTGTACATCATTAACTGTTACTTTATATCTCAAAAAGTATAAATAAAGCAAAGTGTTGAAAATAAGCACATTTGTTCCTGCAGCACTGCATGACTGGGGAGTTGTGTTTCAGTCATTGTGTCCGCCGTTGCTTTGTTCAAGATTTGGTGATCAGATTGTTCAACACTGTTGGAAAGGCAATTAATTGGTATGGTCACCTTATTATCTAGCTATAGTTGTGGTTTCTCCTGGCTTCTCCTTGTCCACCCAGTTTAAGCCTATCAAAGGTCAACAATGGCACCAACCACTGATTGTTATCTACATGAGCATTAGGTCTAATCTCTTGTTAAACTATTTAATCAAATCATATGATTCTTTGATCATTGTGGAGCCATGATGCCACTCTACAATTCTCACACTGAGCGCTAAATATGTTTATTTGATAGTTCATGTACTGCATGCACATCTTTACATAACAAGCAAACATTGGGACAGTTTTTTGACCCACTGTACATCATATCATTGTTATGGCAGCAAGCCAATCTTGTCTGTAGAATGATAAAATAAGGTTCATGTGGCAGGTATGCAGTACTAGCACTATACATACTATAGATAGTATCTCTGTTGATTCAAAAAGAATTGTGCACCTTGCCTCCATCGGTTTCAGGAGGTTAACCAATTTATTTACTCCACCGACTCGGAGAGGGGAGGGAGTCTGTTAAAATCGAATCTGTTTTCCTTCACAGTACTGGGAGCGGGTTGTCACCAATGGCATTCTTACTACTCAAAATGTAATGTACAGTAGCTTGGGGAATGCAACCAAGTGTCGCAATGTAAAGATACGAACCAGATTATGATCAACAACATTAGATATACATTCAAATTGCCCACGAATACTGCTCAAAAGAATCAGCTTGACGCTTGACAATGGGGTCTCTTGCAAAGGTTGTCATATAATATTCTCTAGAAACCAGAACACTCAACCTACAATTGTCCTATATACGCCATCGTGGGCATGGCATATAAATTTCTGAAACAGATGTCTCTTCTATTTATTTATCTATACGGCGTCCCACCAAGACTGATGTAAAAGCCAACTACATTATATTGGGCCCTACAATCCACAAGCAATGGTAGCCAATGACAATCAGCTGGCATTGCTAGAACAAAAAATATTATTTTCTATTACCCTTCGACATATGGAGCTATATTTAATGGTTCGAAGCTTCCGTGACACTGAATACGCTGGATTGTTCTCCCAATCGTGGCCCAATTTCGACCACAACCCATAAGTAACGGTAGCCAATGCTGCCTGACAGCGAGCAACCTGCATCGTTGTCATAAAAAAATTCTATTACCTTGCTATCTGTATACATGCCCCAAAGCCAGCACAATGTCGAAATACACTATATTGTTGTTACAACTGCAGCCCAATGTAAAACGACGCCCGACCAATGGGAGCCATTGATAGTCCAGGGGTTCATCAAAAACATTTGATTATATCTCATTATAGGTCATTGTGTACATAGCACAACGGAGAACTTCCAAACTACTGGGAGATCGAGGTTCGCGAACCTCCGAGCCTCGAACCTCGAACCTTTGGACCTGTGGGTCCATATGGAAATTTATTGTTTTTATCACGTGATATGTCGCTCAATATTTTCAGCCATTATGTTCCAACTTCCTCGACACCCTCTTCAGCCCTTATTCCCTTTAATATATGAAGACTCGAATGGCTCCCCACGAATCTCTACACTATCCACATGCACACTGATTGAATTCTGGATTGTCAACATGATGGAAGCATTGGATACAGGGGTATTGTTTTGTGTCATGGTGGAGGTATGCTAATATTGCTACTAGTCTGCTAGTGGAAAGGAGAGGGATGGGCAGGCACTGGAGGTGTTGAATAGACAGACGGCTTCATCAGCAGGTGAGCATTCGTGCTAGAGATTGCAGCTTTTGACTTCCATCTTGTCTTACACTGTTGTGCCTTTGCAGAATATTCTCTGTTTTTGATGCAGAGATGCAAATCTGTCCAGCCCAATTCATCTATAGTCGATCCTAGATGTTTGCTAGCCTATGTACAGTAAAGATGTAAATACGATGTCATAATAAATGTTCCCAAAACATAATCCCAATCGATGTGGATCCATTTAAGTATCTTCACAGAGAATTCAGTCCTATATGTCTTCAACTTGACAAGATAAACTTTTCACGTTGACACGAACAACGCAATGCATCACGTGACATATTCGAATTAACAAATTTTAACCAATGTCCAGTGTCAAACTTCAAGTGCACTTGAACAATATAATGCTCACTGATATGAATGGTTATAAACCTCTATTATTTCTTCTCAGATATTCCAACATGTTGAGTTATGGCTGAGTTTCACCTTCACGCCTCTTCGAGGCAAGTCGGCCATCTCGATCTCACAGTATTCTGTTTACAGCTCTTTTCGGTACACAAGGCGGACTTTGAAATTTGGCGCTATTTGCTAAATAGTCTCTGAAAGACAGTACAATATCTCGTCAATGGCTGCAAGTTAAGCTTCGAGATTTCAGAATTAACTCAAGTAAATATTAATATTTAATACTATGTACTTGTATTCCTGTAAGAGAGTGTTTATAGAAATGACATTTCTGTAGGTACAATACCTGCGTACATGAGAAGATAGGGTTATAGGTATGCTGAATAAATATGTGAGGGCCACTGAAACATTTCTTAGACATGATCTTAAGTTTATGAACAAGCTAGCGGATTGAATCATCCTGGAATAATGCGATAATATGGCATATATGAGGTACAAACATTATGTTTACTAAATGGCCTTAATCTTCTTATTCTAGGCTACCTCTTTGTCATATTAGCTCTTATTAGCTACAATAAGTGTCTATGAAGTACATCAATAGTATAATAAGGACAACAGTAGTGTACAGTGATGTCTAGTCCACAAAACCCTTCGCACCTTTCACATCACAATCAGTCACAACTTCTAGCCCATTGCTCAACCTTCGTCTCAACCTCAATGCCCACTGGTAAACACAAATCTCGTGATGAAGTGGATGCATCACTCATTATCACTGGGAGTCAAAGGAGAACACAGACCTATAAGGCCCGAGACGACTCAACTGAGACTGATGTCCGAGTCTCTGACTATCCTGCACATCGTCCAAAAAGGGCAAAGGAAACGAGCCTTTCAATGATTCAGGAGCAGACGGATGAACAAGGGGCTGATATTGAAGAGATTCAGGCAATTTCTCCAATCAATGTCGATGAGCAAGATGAGGACTTTATGCCGGAGGCAAACCTTGGGACATTGACCCATCATGGTACCGTTGCTCACATCTCGGATGATAGTAGCAATGAGAGTGTTGCTTCTTTGAAGCCAAGGAAGGGCCGTGGTCGGCCTCGCAAGGAAAAGGAACCAGCAGAGCAGGTGACCGATGAGTCCTTTGTCTTCCTTTTTGGGGATAAATGACGTATCATACTGATTTGCCACTTCATTTCAGCAATGAATATTCGTGTTCCTTACTTAGATGGCAAGGAGAAGGCTTACGCAATGTGTTCCATGGACATTAATACTTCACTGGAAGACCTTCATGAGAAGCTCTTTGAAATGGCACGTGCCGAGGATTGCAATGTCTCAAAACGTCCCAACCTTTACTTCCGTCTCTCTCATTTCCAGAAAGATCTTAAATATGCACTCAAGACTGATGGAGATCTAGAGTTGCTCATAAGCTTATATCCTATCGAAGTTGAGAAGAAGAAGAAAGCAGCGGTTGCAGACATTACATTTGCTGGTAATGTGATACTTCTAGATTATCTCATTTGATCGTTTGTCAAGACTGAAGCACAATCTACTTATAGTTCTTGGAGAATATACAGGCCCAGTATAAGGCCAAAAAGAAATTGGGCCCTGGCATTGGCAATAGTCGAAAACAAGCCGAGCCAATTGTTGACTATTTTGAGGATGACAGCTTTGATTTAGGACCCCAGGCCTGAATGCATGCTGCTAATCTTGGCGTCGACTATGATCAACACTATAAGGAAGCTGAAGAAGCCATTGTTAAGACCCTGAAAGGCCCCGTTGTGCCAGAAGTTCCGCGCCGCTGGGAGCTCGGGTTCACCGGACCTGAACCTCCGAACCTCGAACCCCCGGCCGATAGACACCCACAGGCGCTTCTATGTTACTATTGTAAAAATTCGTAGAAGTATACAGTGGCATCTATTCTACTCGTTTAATGACCTTTAAATCTTTCTAAAATCTTCTTATTTGATCTAGTTCCATGTGGCTATCGATATTACAGCTCTTTTCGGTACACAAGGCGAACTTCGAAATTTGCTTCCGATTCCAAAAATAAATACGCCAAGAGTAAATTCGCTATTACGCAGGATCCAGGCAGAATTAAGCTTAGATATTTCGTATACAATATATCGAAGTGTGTTCCTTCGAGGCTATACAGTTAAACTCTGACTACGCGTTGCCTTCATGAATGGTAGTTTCGACAGCCTTTGACAGTCCTTGGTCACTCGTGACAGTGACTGTTCGCCCCCACGCACGCTAAACCAACACCTACGATGCCCCGAAACGTACCTTCAGAGCTTAGGCAACGCAAGACATACCCTGAAGAGGTGAAGAAGCTTGTCATTCATCAACGATTTACCCGAAAGATGACTGTCAATGCAATTGCTTTGACCCTCAATATGCCGAAGCGCGTGGTGGAGAGAGTGCTGCAGACCTGGAAGGAGACAGGAGAAGTTCATTTGGAAGCAGGTAGAAAGAACAAGCGCATCACAATAATGACAGATGATGAGAAGGAGGTAAGTATGCTTTATTATCAGGACATTATAATCATCTAACTGTTTGGGGTTCAGTTTCTTCTTGCTTTATCAGAACGCCACCCAGACATGTACTTAGATGAATTTCAAGAGCAACTATGTATTCAGCATGGCATTATTGTCGGTCTAGCAACAATCTGGAATACTCTGACGAATTTAGGACTCACCAGAAAGAAGGTAACCCCGATATAGCTCTGCTCAGCTTCATTTCGGTACTCATCATTTGGTATAGCTCTCTAAGGCAGCAGCAGAGTGCAATGAAGCGGACAGAGCACATTTTAGATTCCAGATAGGGGCTGAAAGCCCAGAGAGATTGGTATTCGTTGATGAGAGCAGGGTGGATTTGAGGACGACATACCGTCTCAATGGCTGGGCTCCGAGGGGTGAACGTGCAGCAATCACAGCTAAATTTCAACGTGGTCAAGGGTAAGCAATTGCCAAGCATGTCCTTTCAATATTAATATTAAGTTTATAGCTATTCTCTCCTTCCAGCGTTATGCTCGGAGGGGATCATCTACTCAGAGATATGAAAAGGTGCTTACGATGGACCGTCTTTTCTTGAGTTTATACAGAACCTACTGGAACATATGAATCCTTGGCCGGCTCCTAAAAGTGTCCTCATTATGGACAATTGTGCCATCCATCATCTAGACGAGGTGGAAACACTCTGCACCGATAAGTAAGGCTATTCTTGGATTACGTTGAATGTTACTCACACCTTCAAATCTCTAGAGGCATAGCACTATATTATCTGCCTGCTTATTCACCTGACCTCAACCCAATTGAGGAATCCTTCTCCTTTGTGAAGGCACATTTACGTCGTAATGACTTTACATTCAGGGCTACTATGCAGGGCCGCAACGAGGCTGCTATACGTCACATGTTTGACACTGCGCTTAATATGATCACCCCAGAGCTTGCCTGCAGCTGGATGGCCCATTCCAATTACATGTCGGTCATGAAAGGTGCTGTAGACGAAGAACAAGATGTCGATGGGTGATATAATTGTAGTGAGCAATAATAGCTTAGACTTCTATGCTTTAGTTAGGTGTCTCAGTTTCCAATCAGTTACTATTCGTTTGTTGTAATGAGTAGCCTGTAAAGAAAGAGTTGATAGTCTTGAATAGTAACTGGCGCTTCAGGCAAGAGTTTCATATGGCTGCTAGGGATCGAAATACTATGTCTAAAATTCAGGATAGGATACAAATAAATATGATTAGTAGCATTATATTGAAGTGATATAAATGTATACAAGATAGCATAGGGACATAGAGGCATATTAGCATATCAGCATAGAGACGTAAGCTACTGTTGAATAAGCAATCTAAAATTCAATTCTCTACCATTTAAGACGGAAACCCATGGACTTAGCCGCCCTAGGAAGTTCAGTGTAGATGACAGCCTTTTCCCACATATTGAGACCATAGCCTATACCTAAATCCTCCTTCGAAAACGTAGCAAGCAATTTGAGGTTCATATTGGCAGATCCTTGGTCGGTAAACTTCTTTTTAAGGGCATCCCATCCACTGTAACCGAAGTTCATTGAGCCTTCCAAACTTGTAAGCCATTCATTGACAGTAGGAATATCCGTAACGGTATCTGGTGCTGGCGATGATGATCTCATTTGTGTTTGCTTGCCATCATTGCTGGATTGAGGAGGACCGGCATATACGTGAATGTGAGTCTGACCTGTGACCTGTGATGCAACTGCTTGAGTTGACAATGGAGGTACTGATTGGACTCTTCCAGAAATAGTGCGAGCTCCACCCTGACGTACAGGAGGTGCAGATGGCCCATGTGCTCCAATTCCAAGGGAAGCCTGGGATGGTCCACTTTGATTGCTGGCTGCTAGAACATCGGGTGAAAAGAAATTGAGAGCTTTAAATATTGCATTCATAGGTGGCTTGTTGATGGACACATTCGGCTGGTTGTCGTCAACCTGATATGACGTTAGCATTGGTGGTATACATACAGGCAATAGACATACTATGGCTTCAACCCAGCTACAGAATGTCTGGAGTGAAAGTTCAATGTGCTGATGGCAATGATTGAGAGCACACAAGACTAGCGGTCCACAACCCTTGGCCTTGCAGGATCGAAGCTTGGTATTTAGGGGTCACGGGCTGCAATTTGCATCTAATATCATGAGTCAGTGATGAGGAATAAATCAGTTGAGTTCGACTGTCATCTGAGATTTTTGAGCTACCTACTCTATATTAAAGGCTAAGAAACAGAGTGAATCGTACTCATTGCCTAGATCCCCAATGTCTCAAACTACGGTTGAAGCGCTGGAGGACCAAGAAATCATTGATTCGTTCATACATGCGTAAGCCAACTATTCCAATCCTTTTAGTAGCTGTAGTTACTCATGAATATGATTATTAAGGCAAATTAACAATTATAACACGGCAATAATGACAACCCTTCTTCTATACACTTATGTCCTCACATTCGATGTCAGTGCTCGCGTCACCAGCAGCTCGTTTAGAAGCTGTATCTCACCCCCAATAATGCCAGTGATTGACCATTTATTCTTACAGGAGGAGTGTTTCTTGATCTGGAAACAACGCAAAACGTTTTCCAGCATTTTATTCGTAGCATTTCGTTACTTTCCAATATTGGCTTTCATTGTGGATCAAATACGCTTTTATGTTCAAAACAACGGGAGCTCCGGAACAAGCTTATTCCTACCTGGATTACCTTTAAATTTAGACTTATGTGGATTATGGTGGCCGCGCTTGATAGCAGGGCCAGTAATAAGTGTATGCACTGGCCGTAAGTCACGGTGATAGCGTCTCTTTTGAAACCTGATGTGATCCTGCTCCCATATAGTTTTTCTCAGTGAGTATCTGATTTTCACCCGGAAATGGAGATATCTGCTGATGATTTAGTAGTTTTACGAGTACAAGCTTTGTATGATCGGGGTATGCCTAGTTCGTAACTGCCAGTTCTGGAAACCTTTACTTAAGATTATCACAGCCAACTGGGTATTAGGAATCCTTATCCCTCCCTATCTCTGTCAATTAGTCATCATTGGAGTATGTATTAGAAGAATTTATGCAGTAAAGAAGAGGTGTATCTAATATGCCATAGTGGTCCGCGTGGCCTCCCCCCGACCGATCTCGAAACATTTTCAAACCAACTTGTATTCAAGCTAGATTTAACTTGCAATAATCAGGTTCCATCAATCAAAATGATAACCTGACGACGCTCGCCTACCGTAATCCGGTAAGGAAGACACTCTCATGATTTGAAAATAAACGCAACACCGAATTTCTATCTCAGTTTGCATTTAATATCTTGCGTCGGGGACGCGCAATAACCGGTCTATTGAGCTCTACTGTCATCTGAGATTTTTCAGCTACCACATTATATTAAAGGCTAAGCAACAGAGCGAATCCTACTCATTACCTAGGCTCCCAATGTCTCAAACTACGGTTGAAGCGCTGGAGGACCAAGGAATCATTGATTCGTTCATACATGCGTAAGCCAACTATTCCAATCCTTTTAGTAGCTGTAGTTACTCATGAATATGATTATTAAGGGAGATTAATAATTATTACACGGCAATAATGACAACCCTTCTTCTATACACTTATGTTCTCACATTCGATGTCAGTGCTCGTGTCACCAGCAGCTCGTTTAGAAGCTGTATCTCACCCCCAATAATGCCAGTGATTGACCATTTATTCTGACAGGAGGA
>KN837424.1:0-15551 GCA_000827215.1 Sphaerobolus stellatus SS14 | reverse complement strand
AAACTCTTGAACTCAGAAATAGGGACATCCTACGACTCTGCAGGGCGCAACACATAAGTTGAAGCCGAGTCCCTCCAGTACAAGTCTTTGCGTTTCCGAACGGGAACACGATATACTTCCGCGCGGACTACCAGGTGTATTCTGTACCAGGACGTAACAGATCTGCAGTGCTAAGTTGTAAGTGCGTACAGTGGTGGTGGTACAAGTCTAAGTTGCAACAACATGTATTGTCCTAACACTGCGCAAACAGCAGAGTTGCTGGGTTTCACAATAGTGAAGCTAGTGAGTGCTAGTGGCCACTAAGCGACATAGCAGTTGCTACTGTCTGTAGGAGTCGTGAGATGCTATGGAAAAATTAAGCACCATTGGCAGATTTCGTGATGTAGGGTTAATAGTTGCGACATTGCTCTTCTTTAGGAGAAGGCAGAAAAGGTACGCTGGGCTTTCTGTTGGTATGTTCTAAAATATTGTATTAAGCATAAACTTTTATAGGTTAAATATAGAAGAAGATTCGGATAGAGAAGGAGGAGTACAACCATTCTTGATTCCGCAGCCGGGATAAGTTCAATCCCATAGTATTAATATTTCTACTAGTAATGACGCCACAAACAATGCTGCTGTGACAAGAGAATTAGGTCCACCGAGTACTGTGACTACATCTAGGAAGTCTCATGAAATGCGACAGCAAAATCCTTCTCCACCCATTCAGGCAATCAATGTTGGAATTCAGCTGCAAGCAGGCTTCCCGTCCATGTTTCTGAAGAGTTGCCTCCAGCCTAACATGTATATTAGATAATATATATTAATTTACCTTCCAATCTACTTTTAGGCAGCCACTAATACTTATTTGTCAGATAATTCTTGTGAAATAACATCAGAGTGCTTCTTCAGCTCTTAGTAAATTTACACGTAGGTGAAGTATAGGAATGTATGATATTAATACTTCAATAAACATGTCATCAATGCTCAACACCAATTGGAATGGTATTCAACTTGCATCAGATCCCTAGGCCTTACCCGAAGTCCTTCATTCTGTGCTATGTTTAGTATCTCGTAATGTCCACTTCCTCCAAATATCTCTAGGCCTATCCCATGCAGTGATGTCACCTAATCGTCCCAGTTGCTCTGTAAATCTGCACCCAGATTCACAATATCCAAGTCTATCATTGTTCTGAAAGCCGTTGTCCCAAACTTCTCTGAGCCGGTGAGGATTGAATGGTTCAGAATTTGGCCATCATGGATGATCAATCCACCGTTGAATACAAATGAGGGTGAAATATGGACTGTGCTTATCCTGAAATCACGGTTGAGTGTCATGAGGCTTGTGTTATACCTGGATCTGAGGGCAGCATGCTTGAGGTTGAATAAAAGCCTGAAATTCACATGAACTCCCCTCCAAAAATAGTATATGTGCATACTTTTCACCTACCGGGTTACAAGTATACTCGTTATACTGTAAAAAATTCCATTAAAATTCTTACTCTAGATATAGATAATTCAATGCAAGTAAAGACCTACCCGACTGAAAACTGGGTGTTGACTGCTCCAAAGTAAATCTAGGTTAGCGGAGGTTGCTTCAGTGTTCTGCAACTTCAACATGTTTTAGGTACATACACTGAAAGGTTAGACCTTATTGAGATTGAATTAGGAATGATCAGTGTGATGACCTTTAAGAGGAGTGCCTACAATTATTGCCACTAAGGTTATGAAGTTAACTATAGAGATGGCTCTACAGACGGGAATGATGAAACATTAGCTCTTTGAAAATAGCCCTAAATAATTTGTGTGATTATAACTTACAGAAAGTACAAATTGCCATATCAAAGTATAATAAGAACTACATGAGTAGGTCTAATCTTATCCAGTCAGACTTGAAGGCTTTTGGCAAATGTTAGACAGAATCTTGTAATGTCAAAAAAAATAGCCACTCCAAAAAGTGGGCTTAGAGCTAAGGTGGAGTACAGTTGCAAGTAAAATCCTGCCTATTATACCCATGAATGATATTAGTTAAGACTCACCACTATTTCCCATCTGTATCTTTGATTCAAATACACATAGTGTGGCTATCGGAGTTATGAAGTCCACACCAGGCACAGGCATGGACACATCTTTCCACATAGACCACTGTGGTGGATCAGATGTTTCTCCTTTTCACTAGTGATTCATTGTTACATCCTGATACAGAATACACCTGGTAAGCCACGCGAAGGTAAGCCAATGTTTCCGGTCGGAAACACCAATGACTTGTACTGAAGGGACTTGGCTTCAACTTGTGTGTTGCGCCCTGCACAGTTGTAGGGTGTCCCTACTTCAGAGTTCAAGAGTAGAGTTGAGAGTAAACCTGAGCGGGAACAAAACCCGAGCGGAAAGCAGACAAGAATAGAGTTAACAGAGAATATGAGATTTGATTTCTGACTGAGTAAAAGTAGATACAAATGAGTGTATTTAAATATAATTAACCGAGCGGAAAAACATTGGATAAAAAGATAATCAAAGATGAATCATAAAAAGATAATTGGTGTATGATGGTGTAATGATACACCGTGCGGAGCCAGTGGGAAAATAACGTAAATATTGAAGGGTCAAATAATCAGCTGAATGATAGGTGAGAAAGAGCACATGGTGAAAAAGATAAAACAGATAAGAAAGATAAAAGAATCCGGTCAGAAAACAATTGGTTGAGTCAACATGAAAATAACAAGAGTGAAAGCTGCATGGGGAAAGTAAGCCGCGCGGAAAAGTGTCTGAATGAATGAATACAAAGTGAATGAGTCAAATGAATAGAACATGGATAGAAAATAATATATGAATATGAGCCGGTCGGATCAATACTTGACATTCATGGAGGTTTACATACACCAACAACAGCCAAATTACCCAGATATGCTGGAATAGTGCTTGTTAATACCCATTGGGCTGTAATAAGATTTTATGAGTAAACTTTAACAGAACAACTGGTTCTTGGGAGCTATGAGTCATACCAGGGGTGTATATATAATGCTCATACTCATAAAACTGCTGAACCCTCAGAGAATATCAACACTTTCACTTGAGAACTGGAGACTCACTGAGAATAACTATGAGAGTGTGATTGGATCACTGGTGAGCATGGTTTGCAGGAAGGACAGAAGCTGCTGCTAGACTTACAGCCAGTGGATACAGTTATTATTGGCCCTGCTATGAAGCCTGCCCACCAGATGCCACAAGAGATGTTGAAATTATTTGTTGGATGATGGGTCAATTGACAGCCTAGACTCAGCTTTGGAGTAGTGCATATTGTGACTGCTTCCAACAAATAGTGGCATATGTGTATAGTCTTAAGGACATATGGAGTTGACTTGACTACTTAGCACCAAGGGCTGGTGGCTTGGTGGTAAAGTGTCTATTCTAGATTACAGATGGTCCCAGGTTTGATTCCTGGCCAGTCCAATCTTTTCAACATTATTTTGCAAGTCCCAAGATAGGCTGAAGATCTCGCCATTTCCTTGAACATATAGGCTTGTTTGGTCCACAATGAAAGCCAATACTGGCAGGTAATGAAATCTTATGAATAATAAACTGGAATATGTTTTGTGTTGTTGCCAGATCCAGATCAACAACAATTCTTCCTGTCAAAAGCAATGATGGTCAGCAAGTGAAACCTTCCTGATGAAATACAGCTTCTAAACGAGCCGTGAGTAACTCAAGCAACTAATGTTCAATGTGAGCACATGTGTGTATAGAAGCAGAGTTGTCAATATTCCGGTGTAATATAAGTTAACCCATCTTAATAAGTTTAGTGTGAGCAGAAATAATATAAATTGGAATATCTGACTAACATGTGTATAACATAGCGATCAAAGCCATCATCTTTGAGCTACTGCTGCCAGAACTGCAATGGTGATAGAGACATTAGGAGCCTTGGTAATGTAGTTCTTTGGTGACTAGTCGTTCAGTTTGTTTCTTGATCTTTAATATAGAGTAAGTAGTCTAAGACTTTTATATGACATTTTGATCTCAACAAATTGGTTATTCTGCATGTCCTATACATGATTATCAGATGAAAACTGAGATAGAACATATTTTTCAGCTGTGAAATTTGATTCATCGTGATGAAAGTGTCTAATAACCAAACAGTAACTTAATAACATAGCTTAAATGGTAGGATAGTTACCACATAGGCCATAAATGGCTTGAGATGTAAGTATACAAATCGATCTTATAACTATCATCATCACCAATCATCATTAATTATTAGTTAGGACTTGTCACATGAAAATAGAGCTCAATATATCTCTGGTTCAACTGAGATGCGAAAGTGTCGTTATTAGCTGATAAATTCATTGTAACGACTTGCAGGGGCCGGTAGACTTTGGTCGACAATGATTCTGGAATACAGCTTTAATACAACTTCAGTTTTTCGACTCTTTTAACTGTCAGTGATGCTCAATTCAATGGCCGATAACTTATCCTAAAAACCCCCCGTTCCTTGCAAAGCTAATGGACAGCGTTACTGAGATACACAAGGAGCTTCTTTTTCCAACGACCAAATTTAACGACCCCACTTGGACGAGTGCCTCGATTGTTAGCCGGATTTTGCCACACCTTGTATACTATGTAATACATCTCAGCATGAGTATTATTGAGTGTTCCTTTGTCGTACTTAGCTGCATAGCATATATCATAACCCATGTCGTCTGTTCTTGACAAGCCGTAATATTTATAATGGTTCACCAGCGGCTTTACTGCCAGTAGCACAACTCCTCAGAAGGTACGGACGCGAGAGAGATTTCTTCTTAGCATGTACTTCTTCACATTAAATTACATGCATATTGTAGATTAAATAAAATTTTCAAGGTATGGTGTAGAGATACCAGGTATCACATGCGACCCTGTCCCTCACCTCTTATTTTACACTATCTTCCACATCTGATATGCATTCTCTCCTCTCTTCACTCCTCCTTCGGGCACCGCATACTCCAAATCATCCGTGATATCGGTTTGTAAATCCATACCCAGATCCAACAGATCCAATTCTACCATCGTTCTAAGAGTCGTCGTCCCGGCAGAAGAATCATGATCTTTGTGATTCAGTGGTCCGATTTGCATGACTTCCGAGTTACTGTATACAGTCGAGAACGAAGTATCGGCTCTGTTTCTGATAGGGTTCCCAGTGGGTGGCATGGGGAATACTGCATAGGGGTTATGCCTGGATTTAAGAGCTGCGTGCTTGAGGTTGAAGAAAAGCCTAGGGGTTATATGAATTTACAGGACTCATCATATAGCCATATATTTCACATACCTGGTTACAAGTACACTTGTTACACTGATAAAATCTCGTTAGATTTCCTATAGGATACATTGGCCTAATCAAAGACCTACACGGCTGAAATTTGTGCGTTGGTCGTTCCAAGGTAAAGCTTCGTAAAAAATTACATCAGTGTCCCATGTCTTCCACAAATGTTAGGTACATACACTAAAAGGTTTCGTCTAATTAATAGTTGGTTAGTGTCCTCGTGGTGGTGAATTTAAAAGGGGTACGTACAACTATTGCTATTAAGGTTATAAAATTAACTATAAATATAGCCCTGAAACCGAGAATTATTTAAGTGCTCTGCGATGGGCAGATTGTATGTTTTTATAACTCACACGAAGTATAAATTCCCATCCCGCAGAATAATTTGTACGAGAGGAATCGAAGTCTTATTCAAGTGCGTTTGTATGCCCTTGCCAAATGTCAGAAAGAAGATCGTGACATCGAAAACGATAGCCGCAATGAAGACTGGAGCAAGAGCTAAGTCATAGAGATTTAAGCTGATGCCTAATTTATTACTGCATATGTTGTTAAGACTCACATTTGCTTCCTATCCGTGTCTCTGATTCAAATATGCATAAGGAACTGAGCAGGGCTCCACTGTTAAACCGCGAGGCAGGCAAAGACACTTCTTTCCACATAGACCACTAGTAAGGCATATTAGACTCCTTCTTTAGCTCATGGATCTCCGAATACATACTCCAATAACGGCCAGTTGGCCGAGATATGCTGGAACGGTTATAGCTAATACCCATCTGGCTGCAGAGTAGCTTTAAACTAAAAGTTGACATCTTGGGAAACTAGACATACCTCGGGCATACAGAGCTTGCACTCTTAAAACTATTGGGTCATTTCAGATATCGACATTTTCGCCTGAAAAGTAGACACGCACTCAGAATAACTATGAGAGCGGGATTAGATATCCTATTCAGGGTTTAAGAAAAGAAATCTGCACTTACGTCCAGTCGTCACACTTACCAACGGCGCTACGATGAAGCGTGGCCACCAAAAGCCACAAAAGACATCATTCAGCGGCGCCCCAGGAATGAATAGGCCAAAAATCAGGCCCTCGCTTTGGACATATAGGCGTGTTTGGTCCACTAAGAAAGCGAATGGTGGGATATAACGGAATCCTACGAATAATAAACTCGATAGGGTTTTGCGTTGTTTCCAGACTAAGGTCCATTCTTCCTGTTAAATTGAACGACGGTCAGCCTTTGGATGGCAGGGGTGAGATACAACTGGAGTTCACTGACATCGAATGTGAGGAAATGGCTGTACAGAAGAAGTGTTGTCAATATCCCGGTGTAATAAAGATTAATTCGTCTTATTAATCATAATATTATCAGCTACGTTTAGGCATCAGAATAGCAAAGTAGACTTACGCATGAATTGAAGTGACGATGAGGCTCTGGATCGCCTGATCTAATGCAGACTCAGAGGACATTGGGGCAGAGTGTAGACCTTGACTCTGAACGCACGCTTGCCCGTTCGACCCGTTCCTGGGTATTTAATACTGTTCTTATTTGAATATACTCGCCAGATGAGCCAAGAGCGCATCTAGGCTCTGACCAATGGGACAGATTCGGCGATACACAGGATCATTTGCTTCATCATGAGAGTGGTGGTGAGTCCAGACCAGCTCTATTCGTCATTTAATCGTTTAATCTACAGTGACTAGTTAGTAGACTTAAATAAATCATCTAATCCTAAGACGACATTGTCGTCTTGTCGTCTTAGAGTCATAAAATGTTCAAACTCACTGGATTATGTCGCTGTCGTGGTTTTTTCTTATCAACACAGGAATCTAATAATTCTGTGCGCCCATCTAAGCGGTTAGATGATGCTGGATCATAAGTTCCTCTTTTTTGATTCCAACTGTCACTTTCAGGTCTTGGGAGTACCTTCCTTATCGGGACAATACCCTACCGACCCAATTAACACCCTAATCCACCCTAATCCATCACATGTGCAGTTTGAACCGCATGGCAACCAAGTGTGAGTGGCAGTGAGACTCCCAAGGTATTCATCGTTAAAACTACCGGTAATGTATCTGACGTCATCTATTTCCTCCTGGGATTCCCATATGTACTGCTGTGCACCACTCGTGTTTTGATCCTTGGTGGTATTGAGCTCTGAGCGTGGCTGCAAGTGGGAATAGTTATTTCAGTTTCGGTCACAGGTGCGTTAGAGCGTGAATAAAGATTCACGAGTATTATTCCAGATTTCTTCGATCCTTCTATGTTTTTTTTTGGATGCTAAAAGTGGTCAGTCAATTAACAAACTGATAACAGGACATCATACTATTAGATGCACTGGGAAGCAATAACGAAATATATGACGACATGTCCTGGCTTGATGTTAACACTGTTGATCAAGTTTTAGATATGATCTCAGGTTCGTCTGGTTTCGTTATTTATATGAGGATCAGCAACGCAGGGTAGACGAAGGTTATCTTACGAACCTTCACCTCAAGGTGGTCTGGATGTAGGTCGGAGACGGAATATTTGACGGAATATAATCTGATAGGCTTTGGCGACCGAAGATAAGTCGCTATTTGGTGATCACCAACTAATGCGGATCACCAGAAAAACCTGTATACATGTTGGAATCTCTTTGGTATGTCCTAGCCATTGAAGACTTTGGCATGATGTTAGGTTCGTCTGGTTTCCTTAGTCCTATGAGGATCAGTAACACAGGGTAGGGGGAGATTATCTTACCCCGGAAAGTTCGAATCATTGGTATAAGGAATACCTATGGAATGCAACTTCAAGAATATCATTCAGCGTTGAGAAAGGATATCTTTGGAGTTCCGAGATGCTTGAATACGAACAATAGCACATCTTCACGATGATCTAATATGGTTGGTTGGCGCATTTAGAACATAGATTCAAATCGCTGCTTGCTACGCTGTTCTAAAACGCACTTATTATCACTCACACCTACACAACAGACAGATTGGTTAACTGATTAGACCACTCACAACCGCAATGATACTTACCTTAATTCAACTTTCAGGGAGCGCAAGTTCGCCTCTCATCGCAATCAAACAAAGTGATAGGGCAATGCAAATTAATAAATTATTGCAATAACAACCCCACTCGTTACAGCAAAGAAAGACAAAGGAGGAATTTTAAACTAGCACCTTGATCAATCAATGAGGTACTTTCTCTTGAAATACGCCCGTAAGTGAAGGATCTGCCACGCTCCTAACGCTACCAAAGCGAAAATCGTGAAAAGTGCAAAGCTTTGTACGCGGTCTCGTGTCGATTCTATAAAAGGAAAATTGAATTGAAAGCATAATTTACAGGACATAAGTAAGAATATACCATTGGTATCGGAAAAGCGTTCCTCCCGTTTTCGTAAATATCCCAGCTCGTCAACGATTTCCTTCACTAGGCCTTCCAGCTTTCGCATCTCGGTTTCGAGTGCGGAGAGGGATTCTTGGTTGGCAATAGCACTACGAAGCATATTCAGATGGCGTTCGAGTTTATAGAACATCGACAGCTTACTTATAATCAACGGCATCAGCACCAATGTCCACGTCGAGGTCAACAACCAGCGTCGCCTTCGGAGCGTCTTGAGACGATACATCTACATGAACCGTTAGTATTCCCCATGCCTCTCAAACAAAGCCATAAACCCCCACCTTTACTCAAATAATTCCTAAAGCACACGCCCACCTCTCCCTCCGCATGCGTGGTAATAGCCAGCCTCGTCTCCCCCTTAATATTCTTCTTATTCAAATACACATTCTTCTGCGGACTCGAGTCAATAATCTCCACATCCACCCGCTGTCCTTCTTTATTCTCCACGATAGCCGTCACAATCACGAGTGCATTCTCATGTGCCGTGTTCCAAATGCACTTTTGCGGCGGGAAGCGGTATGCGCGCAGGTTGAACTTGATGGCATAGGCAGAGGGTATAACAGAGAAGGTCGTTAGGAAGAGCAGGAGCAGCGTTGAGAACGTCCGCATCGTGAGCGACGACGAGCAGCTACTTTGACTTTGGGTTGCTGGGTTGTGGGGATAAGCGCTAGTGTGCGGGGTCCGAACTGAGGAAGTAAGCACGACTTTCAGTGCACCGCGACATCCTTCACCATGGCCGACGCTGGATTCTTTAAGGGGACGTCGACAGAACAGGATAGGAGGTTTTCGGACAAAGAGCTGAAGCTGCTCAAGTCTATGAAGTTTCCTGCCAATTTTGACAAAAAGGTGCGTCTCAAGGTGGCTTTGAGGCTGTTTTACTGACGACTCTTATAGGTTAACATGAAGCAGGTGAATCTGCAGGTGCTTAGGCCGTGGATTGCGAAGAAGATTATCTCGCTGGTTGGGTTTGAAGATGATGTGCTGGTCGAGTTTGTTTCGGGGTTATTGGAGGAACAGCAGGTGCGTTAATTCCCCGCTCTTCTCGTGCTTTTCGTTTTTCTTACATATCGCTTATGAACAGAGACCAGACCCAAAAAGGATGCATATTAACCTGACAGGGTTCCTGAACAATGATACGACCGAGTTCATGACATCTTTATGGTCCCTCTTACTAGAGGCGCAAGATTCGCCGGCTGGGATTCCGCACAGCTTTGTAGAAGAAAAGAAAGCTGAAATGCGGAATGCGAACAAGGACGATGCTAAAGTGATTGAAGAGCGCGAACGAAGGAGGTTGGATGAGATTAGAGAACGTGAGCGCGGGCAGTTTGGGAGTGGCAGAGGTGGTGGGGGGAGAGGTGGACGTGGTGGACGTGGGAGGGGCGGGTTTGGTGGGTTTGAAGATAATAGAAGAGGAAGAGATAGCGGATGGGGTAATCGCGGTGGAGGCGTAAGTGTTTAATATATTGCATTCCGTACTACTTTGCTAACAAGACTTCTACAGCGTGCTCCCCGTACATCGCGGACCCCACCCCGTCGACGCGATCGCGCACCTTCATACTCGCGTAGTCCTCCACCCCGTCGTCGTGGGGGTCGTTCCCGTACTCCCATTCGGTCCTCCAGATCTCGCAGCCGCACACCAGATCGCACACCGCCCCGTCGTAGGCGCAGTCCCTCCTTGACACCCCCGCGCGGTGGAAAAGACCGTGCAGAAACTCCTCCGGCTCGGCGTGGTGGACGCGCTGATCCCCCATACCGTGGTGGACGAAGCCGGGATCGTGACCCACCTCCACGAAGGGATAGGGATAGGGATCGTCGTCCCAGGAGCTACTCAAGGGACCGTGACCGTGGTAGGCCTCGTAGCCCTAGTCGTGAACGCAAGCCTCGTAGCCCTAGTCGAGAGCGCAAGCCCCGCAGCCCCAGTCTGGCTCGCAAGCCTCGCAGCCCCACCCCAACTCGCAAGCCTCGACGCAGCCCTACCCCGATACGCAAGCCCTCTAGAAGCACGAGTCGAAGCCGCACGCGCTCGTCGCTACCATCCAAAGACCGTGAATCCATGCGCTGGAGGACCCAAACGCCTTCGAGATCGCGCTCGCGCTCGAGGTCTCGTACGCGCACACCTCCTCGCAGACGGAGAGACGACCGCGACCGTTCCAGACGTCGGTCCCCGCCTCCTCGCAGAGGTCGCTCCAGATCTCATACTCCTGTTTCAGACCGTGATGATCGTCCCTCGAAAAGAGCACGTAGAAGCCCTAGAAGCAGTCCGGAGAGTGCTCGTAGAGGAGGAGGCGCTGGCGCATCTTCTTCCAAACGCCTTATTGATAGAGTCGAAGATTCCACAAAAGACCGCGAGAGTAAGAGTAGGAGTCGTCATGAAGATGATGTGAGTATATTCACACACGATATTGTTACCTTGTTTGCTCATTGGGTTCTGCCAGAACAGCTCGCGGACTAAACGCGTCTTGGACAAAATGGAGAACGAGCTTCGGGAGCAGGCACTCCGACAAAAGGTGATGCGGTCCAGGGACAGAGATCAAAAGGACGATTCTAGATCTGCTGCATCGCGCGAAAGGGATTGACGCTCCTTTATCATTAAACACTATACATAAATAAGTATCGACTGACGTTCATTTCGGATGTAAGATATCTCGTCATTGTATTTTTTCTTTATTCATTGGGGAATAATATGGGTTAAACCCATCTATAACCGCTTCATGCCACAGTCCGTGCTGCGCTTATGCTACTTGGAATTAAGGATACATCTTGTGCGCAACATGTATGGTTACAGTAACATATTCGTCAGTCAGTAAGTCGTAAGGAAAAGAGAAAAGAGAAAAGCGTGGCAAAAAGGAGAAAATAATGTAAAGTGAGTAGTGTTACAAAAATCATTCCGCGTCATCTTCTCCCTTATGTGAGGGGAGGCCATTTTCTATCGCGTCTTTATCCCACGGGATCGTAATAAGGCCGAAGGCAACTTCAGGAGGACCTTGCGCCTCTTGCAGTGTCTCGTGTGAGTGCGACGCATGGTGATATTTGGCTGAAGTCGGATGTGTGGATTCCATTTCCTCTGCAGAAGAATTGGAAGTACCAGCATAAGGGGGTGCAACAAGATATGTCGGGCACGAGGGGTCCGGCATTGATACGAGGAACGAAAGCTGGAGTTGAGGAAGCGGCGGAGGTGGAGGGGAAGGCGTTTCGGCGACAGCTGCCAGGGTAGGTTCGGGGGATTTGGGGGCGAGATAGTTTAATGTCGGAAGCCAGCGTCGACTTGATGTTTGAGTCGCTAGTGGGGGTGCTGGTATATCATTATAAGGCTCGTCTAGCGTTATGTCGTCCTCGATAGACGTCGCAGAAAGAGGCTGGCATAAAGCAACATTATAGCTGAACAACGTTTGCAATTAAACTAGAACCTTACCAAAGCCTTCTCCCAGCCTCCGCCAAATCCCCTTCGCATTTGATCTCGTTCCTCCACAGCGACCTCCCACAACTTCGGCCGTTCAGGCCTCCTTGACTCGGTCTCCGTCGCTTGCAGCCTCCAGGCTAACCACTCATTCGCATTTGCTGTTGTACCCGTGCGTCCTCTCCTTAGATAATTCCTCCATCCGATGAGAACAGACACGACAATGAGGAGGCTGACGATGAGGAGCCCGGGGATGAACGGCGGTAACGCCCCTGCGATGTTGGGACTGCTGTTCATGCTCGACATCACGACACTAACTGGACTACTGAATCAATCGACGTCGACGTGCTGGGCGCGGAGAGAAAGAGTTCATCCAGACGAATATGGAGTACCGGGTGCGCAGCAAGCGATTCCGAAGAATAGTAGGTATGGCGTGTGAATAGCCGCTATGATTTGTTCCATGCTACTCACTTGTCTCTATACTTAGGCCTATGTAACGATCGCGATGATCGACCGGTCGAGCTCCAGTCCGTATTGGAATTCTGGAATTCGAATAATAAAAATTGTAAGTGCCGATTTCTATGTATGCGGTGTGTTAGGGTCGAAGCCATGTCAATCACGAGGCATTATAGACCCTTTCGTTGAACTCTAGACTTTAGCTTTAACTACAAGGTCCGACGTCGCCCTTGATAATATCTAATATCTCCTTGAGCAGGGCTGCCTCAGGATGCCCGAGGATTGCCCTCTAGTGGCAAGATCAAATCAAGATCAACGTTCGGCGTCACGGTTCAACAGCCGACGGTAAAGACAGACGAAGCTGTTGGCTGACCAGTGATTGACCCCATGCTCGTGTGCCAGTACCTGTCTGCTTTTCCTTACAAAGCCATGCAAACTTACGCTTTTCTAGGCATAGTCAGGGCCGACTAAATTCAGTTATTTTAACATTCGCATTCGTAAACTTGAAAGTAGCCATTTTTTGTAAATAGTAAGTATCCTGCCATATCGGCGAAGGTACTATTTTAAAAACCAGTGCAGCCGTCTAGCGTGGCACTAGAGATATTAATGTCTCGGTGATACCGTTCATCCTAATGATGACCTGCTCGTACTTACACGTTCAACCTCACTTCCCGTTTTTATTTCCTGGGGTATGGGAAAAGCTTGACTGAAACATTCTGCTTCGATCTATAGGACTTGCCAATCGAAATACAATCAAGCCTTCAGATGCATTGAAGTCTATTGCACAACTCAGTCGTCGCCGTATAAAGGGATATTAAAAGACTCACCGTTCCGAATAAGGGCGAGCCGTCCCTGCCCCATATAGGTCGTCATTACCGTTCTCCGTGCTAAATAAAACAATCGAGCACGGGGGTATACTTCTTGGGGTATGACAAAGGGTGCCAATGCTTATGTACACGGAGCCGGGAGATCCCATCTTTGCACCGCTTCCCCAACATAGACCGCTTTTAATTAAAATTCCAACGGTCTCCACACTGACATAGCAATTTGCTTCTATATAGAATGAGTAGACTCCTTCCCCAATGACAGTAGCACAACATATCTATCTCCTCATGAAGATCTTAGTGCCCGCTTCCCAGCTTCGTTCGACTCGGACTGCAGCTGTAAATTTTTGAATAGACCTGAGTCTGAATCCCGTCTCCTGCCCTGTCGAGCATATGCACCCCGAACCTACTGGCATGCGGGTATGCGACTCGGATCCATCCACTAAGATGCACCAGATCCGCCCGACTGCCCGTGGATCCAAGCGGTCCCATGCCATTCAAGGTTCCCATGTCAGGGGTTTACTGAATAGTTATAGCATTGATCCACTCGGAAGTCAACAGCCTCATGCGGTTAAGCGGTTAATTTGTTACCCTCTTTATAACAAACAAACAGCTCGGGATGTATACTCCCGGCGAGATTTACATTTCTTAGTTTACCTCTCACTGACAGCTAGGTAGCACTGTAGCCGATGCGAATATATATAAAACTGCCCAATTGGAATAAAGATCTAAACGAGAATTTTAACAATTCAAATTACCCATGGTGAAGAAGCTAGTTCAATACAACCGTCGTCTCGCCAAATCTTCCTCGTAGTCTTCGGTGCCAGTGCTTGAGATAGAAAGTTCTGCCTTCGCGGTTCGCGTTGCTATAACAAGGGTTTCTCCTGCCTTTCATATTCTCGGAGCTCGTTTGATACTATATGACTTGGCTATCTCACCGTTAGATGCAAATTGAAGACTTACAGTGGTTGTCGCAAAGAAAGTGCCCAGTAAAGGTAACCCGAAAACCAAAGCGGCGACCAGGTATTATCAGTCTTCGTCAGGCTGCACCAGGCCCAATGGCGTTGTTAACACCCAGGGTCGTCTACAGGCAACAGTATCAAGAAGCACAGAGAAAGGACATGTCGAGTTGTTGGCTTGGAGAAGCAGATAGACAGCGTCGTTAAGTTCATAGGCTTTGACTTCTTTGACTCCATGATGAGCTTTGGTGCTGCGACGACTCGGAGGAATATGGTTCCGATTTTGGTGCTTCATCGTTTCGACGACGAGGACGCTCAGGCTGAAACTTCAAAATGAGTCGCATGCCAGATCGCTCAGATTAGTGGAATGTCATGGAATATTAACCTTCATCTCGAATCTTCGGGATTCATGGACCGGGATATCCAGATAGAAGTCAGATTGTACAATCTATCAGTCAGGTAATTGGACCTTCCAAGACTATAGGTGGGGTGGGAGCATTAACCTCTTCCCTTCATAACGATATCTGTATCTACTCACCTAAGTTTTCCAAGTCATGAAGGAATTAATTATTCTCATAATAACCTGAGTGGTTTACCAGTGAAGCAGCCTGACCGCCTTAGACGAAACCCCCGTCGCAAAACGCCGAAATCCGTTCAGCAAGGAACACCAGGGCACACCCTGGTGCTATACACTGGCAGGCTATGGCTCCATCAGAGAGTAACCGATGTCATGTCTTTGCAGGGTTTCGAAGCTTCGATGGAACGGGCAGAGAAATATGATCCCTCCGACTAGTCGGTACGTTATCCACAATTTTGACAGGTTGGTCGAGATTGGGAGATTGCAGGGTTTTTGGTGCAATTCAGTTTGCTGATCGGAGCATTTATACTTATGTCAACGGAGATTGGGGGAGAGTCTGAGTTGATAATAAGGGGTGATAGCATATCTACCACTAGCATTTGGAAATCACTTGTTTGCCATTAGGCTGGTCTAGAACGTTCGAGACTTTAAATCGTTCCGTGGAGGTCTATCTGTTTTCTACCGTAAGAGCTGCAAGTGATCTGGACTCCGTCAATGTAGAATCAACGTAGAATTTAATGAACAATATTAATACCTATTTAACTGAATCTGGGATCTTCTCAATCACAATCCTTAATTCCTTAAGCTGGGGAACCTCGCGCGCTTCCAGAGGTCGTAGATATAAGTAAATCCAAAGGGGATAAGGAGACCCGGGAGTCGTTTGAAAAATGGTTAGC
>KN837423.1:67280-78692 GCA_000827215.1 Sphaerobolus stellatus SS14 | reverse complement strand
GTGGAGGCGGAACATCCAGGTGAAGAGGTCGTTAAGAATGGTCGGACCATGGGCTTTGCGCCTTCACGGGTCTTTGGAGACGCACGGTATAAATGGAGCAGAGAGGTCCAGACCCGACTGAAGAAAGATTTCCTCGGACGAAGTGTTCTCGATAGCGTGAAGACGCCTCCGTATTTCACTGCTGAACCTGTGGTTACGAAAGTGGATGGCATTAAAGAAGGAGATTTTCTCATTCTCGCTTCAGATGGTCTGCCGGAATGTCTTTCTGATCATGAAGCAGTCGGCTTGGTTGGCAAATGGATAAATAAACCCGAATTGTCGACAGCTCAGGGAGGTTCGACTTCAAGCTCGATCTGGTCTTCGTTATGGCCGTTTTCTTCCAATGATGCTGAGCTTCCAGTCCAAGATCCACGGTCTGCCGCTGACAAGGCGCGCGAGGACGCTACGCCTCGCCATGGACAGTGGAATACTGAAAAGAAGTTCATTACGATAGATTCGAATGCCGCAACGCATCTTATTCGCAATTGCTTGGGAGGGGGCGACCAGGATCTTCTCAAAGCTATATTGAGTATTCAGAGCCCTAGAGCAAGAATTTACCGGTGAGGGCTTAAATTATTCTTCAGCTTATTTATTTTTCCTGATTTTATTCAAACCAGTGATGATATTACTACGACTGTCGTCTTTTTCGGAAAATCTTAAATTGCCAGAATGTACTCAAAATCACCCCCGCTCATTATTATTTCACCATTGGTTTTTGCGGAGTCGTATACTGTCGGTTTAATATTTATTTCGCCTCAATGGGAGCGTATATAAGGTAGAGCTTGAACAAGAGCTGATGATTCCCATTGCAAGCAGGGTTCAGAGAAAAATCAATAATTGGCCGGTTTCTGTACATCCCAGATGTAGCATATGTTTACTAGTATGTACTATGAGTCGAATCAATCGAATGCTAATATAATGGCTGAAAAATTACTGAATTACTTGACGAACTAGTACTGATTACTGTTGTTTGAAAAATAAATTATAGAGCTCATCCAGGTCCTCCCACTTCCTAAAGGTTTCTTAGGGAAATAGCATTGGCAAAGAAACGTATTAATGGCCAAAGAACCACTCTATTAAGGATTCACATTGCTGGCGAACATTGGACGGTACCACAGCCTACTTGACGGACATCACATTTATCTCTACAGTGATTATTTGAACGGGGCACAAAGGACAAAGAATTGCTTACAGAAGCGTTATAACTTAAGTATATTTGGAAGAAGGTTTGGTCCTTAGTCGACGACGGAAGGAAATTTGGAGGCCCGACTAGGGAGGAGGAGGAGGAGGATAAGCCGGCATGGGCTTCAGTCCGGAACGCCGGGTTGCTGCCTATGCCCTCCCTGCCGGACAAAGGGTTGGCCGAAGGAAATCCGCGGATGACCGGTCGACGTCATAGCGGCAATGGACTTGCACAGCAGAGAAAGCATCAAAGTTGGCATCTACTGCACAGCAGATAGCAGAGGGGACGGATTGAGCAGCAATATCTGTGTATAAAGGAGTCAAATATGTACTTTGTAAGAGGGTCAAATGAAAAGTTCGGACTACGTGCAGGAGAGGGAGTCTGGCACTGGGCAACAAACTTAAAAGGAGGGCTCAAAGAGACGAGAATCACGGTCTGCGTCAACGCGAGAAGTTAGGTGCAAGTAGGCGAGAAACTCGGTCTGCGCAAACGAGAAGTACTGCAGGGGGTCTGGTATAAGCCATGCGAGTACTATGGACAACAGCGGCGTACTATAGCATGCTTAGCGACGTTGCTAGTGTGGAGATATCTAGGGTTGCTCTGCCTGTCGTAGTCCCTTAAGGATTGCGGGAGGTATGGGAATAGTGCAGCGATCGGCCCCGACCTCGTCTCTGTTGGGTGCTTTGCGCCTCGCCGTGACGGCTGACGGCGTCGGGACTTTGTTAACGACTAACATTTCCAGGGGTTTCCCCTTCGCAGATGGATCCGGGATTTTTCTGGACCAATTCATCTCAGAAATACAATGCCCAGGCGGTTTAGTCACTTGCAGCGTATTCCGGTCGACAGCGGCATCTTGCTTAGCGACGTTGACTGTTGTGACGAAGTTATTTAGCTCAGAGGGTCCCGTGAAGAGCAGCTCGGTCTTTGAGATGGATTGATCCAGTTATTTTGGGTATTTCCTTACCTCTGGCAGCTGCCGTCGACGGTCTTCATCTGTGGATTTCAAGTTCAAGTTCAAGTTTAGACTAAACAAACCATAGAAACCGCAAGCTCAAGCCTGGCGTTTTAAGGCCGCCCTGAAGCCTGAAACAGTGGATGGGGAAGAAAATTATTCTTATTATCCCATGTAGTGCAACATTGGATATCACTGAAATACGAAAAAGAAACGGAAAAAGGAATGTGCGATAATGGGACAGAACATACCAAATACAACGAGTGACAGGAGGAAATGCTAGAAATGACAGTGCAGGTTGTAAAGCTACAACAAGGTAATCGAGGGAAAAATGAGTGGTGTAGTAGTCAATGCAGATAATCAGGCAACAGAGAAAACGAAGGGATGGTAATCATAGTGATATAGCAGAAAAGATAAACCGAAATAAAGGCATCATTTCCATGCCCAGAAGACGCGGAGATTCCTCACAGAAGTGTAAGAATCAGAGGAAAACGCCATATTTGTTGATCCCCTTGGAAGAATACTAGCATTCATCTGGATACTCGTTTGCGATACTTTATTTGAGGTGCTAACAGGGCGAGATTGAACAGTAACAAAGGATTCATCTTCACTATCGTCGTCGAAGCCGGAGTTCTGAGGACCTGGCATGTTGTATCTCTGGCGCATAGTCCTGCAAGAATCATATTAGAAACCATATTCGATTTTAGGTAGGAAATGAACGGTAAACTCACATCTCCAGCTCCCAGAACTGATCGTCTAAGTTACGATGCTCGTTCTGCCATTGGATCTTGAGTTCATTAAGTCGTCTCCGTTTATCCTTCAATTTCTCTCCGGCAGTATTTTTCCACTCTTCGAGAGCAGAATGTTCGTCTGATTTCTTCAATCGGTGTGCACGAATAGCTTCTTTGGATGCAAGTAGGGTGTGGACGTTATGGGTGACATGAGCGAATAATTCAGAATGAGAGAGAGGCAGGAATCGACTAGGATGGACATGGAGACCGGTGGGAAAGAAAGGTTTAATAGCAGCGGGGTCGGGATTTGGCAGAGGCTATATGGCGCATATAATCAGTAATAATCATACTAGCACAAGAATTTATACTTACATAAGCGTTAGGATCAATTTCAATATCGTATTCATCTGTGGGTTTGGTACTTGAGGGTCGAGTTAATGCTTGAAAGCTGCTTGCGGATCTGACACTAGCGGAGCGATCTCGTCCAGAACGGGAAGATCGAGAACTAGGAGGCTTCGACGAAGATCTTGAGGAACGACTTCCGGCCTGCGAAACGTCTTCAGCCTTTTCCTTTCCCCTTCCAAAGCTGAAAGAAGTGCGTTTTTCCTGTTTCGGCTGACTCTGGCCAACAGTGAAACCCATCATCTTTGCGGTCTTGCCAACCACTCCGTTATCGCCTTTCGAACCAGACGGAGGCTCGTTCAATAGAGCAAGCCTGAATGATTGAGCGGCCACGGCACCGGCTGTGAAATGCATTCTGAGCTTCTTCTCCATAAATTTTCTGTCGAGTGAGAGTGCGAGGTTGCGAGATTCGAGTGTGTCGAGAAGATCGTCCTGAAGGCACTCGCAAACGGTGGTGGAAATCGTAGCGTGAGGAGAGCAATCCATGACGAAAGCGTCGTCAATGATCTCTATCCAACCTCCACGACGAAGAACGCGATAAGCTTCGTGAATCATAAAATCCCACTGTCACATAAAAGTATTAAATCATGGAAAGAAAGAGTGAGAGGAAGATAAGATGCCTTACTTTGTCTAGCGGGATCGCCCATTTTAGATTGGCCAATCTCACCATATCGAACGAATTATCGCGGAAAGGCAGCTTGTACCTTAGCATATCGAAATAGGTGAAGCGAATGTTGTCTGTATTGATCAATTCTCCATGTTCTTCGAGTATTTGTTCGCGGGATGGATGCAGGCATTGGATATCAAGGCCAACGAACTTTGTCTTCTTCCAAAACTTGGCCGCGTCTATTATCCATGTACCGTCGCCACATCCCAAATCCAGGACTGTGTCCGGAGGTTTCGATTCCAGAGCGCCGTGCACAGTGGGGAAGCCGTTGAGCAGTTCCTTCACAAGGTAATGCGAATGGCGATCACTGGAATTTAAAAAATAATTAGATCCGAGAAAGAATCAAAATGAGAGGAAAAACATACGCCTGGAGATTTACTGGGTTGTACGACAGAGTATACGGAACAGCGTCGCTAGCATGTGTTGAGACATAGGACCCGTTGACGAATGCGAGCTCCTTGTAGATGAATTGCTTGGTCTCGTGCTTCTTCTTTTCTTCGTCCAGTTCGCGTCCGCTAGTTGTTGTCTGCCAATCTTTAAGAGGCTGGTGATTCTCCATGCTACCTCTTGGAGCCTTCCCATCCTCGCGCTCTTTATTCACGGCAGAACGAAGCAATATCGTACGAGACTCGAGGTCCTTCATATCGTTTCCCCAAAAGTCAAACTCGACTTCGCTATACCAGTCAGAGGGGTCTGAGCTCGTAGGGGTGGGCGGAGCCGACGACTTGAAAAGGTTGAAGGGACGTTGAGATGCACTTGAGGATTTGCGCTTCGATTTGACCGAGAGTATGCTCTTGGGAGGCGATGAGGAGACGAAGGGTTGTGTTAGGGATGGTTCGGAACGGTGACTCATTCCAGTAGCGTTTAAAGAAGAATTATCGCTGCTTCCAGTCGATGGGAGTTGGCCGACATAGTTGACGTGATCCCGGAAGGGAGGCCTTGATGTTCCACCAAATTCAGAATCGTAAACTGGAGCAGTATCTGCTCGAATGAAGGAGGGACGTGTGCGGAGCACAGCAGTGCCTTGACTTCGCGAGGGTGGTCGTGATGGAGGATACGAACCCATCGAATAATGGCTCGGACCTAGAAAATGCTCGATAGTATCGGGCGTTATTGTCCTTGAGTTTGAATTCTCTAGGTACTTGTAAGAGTCGCGTTCTGCTCTCGACGACAAGGAGGACGTCTCGGATACCGATTGTCTTGCACTTCGTGATTTCGGAATAGTAGGCGGATGTAAGAATTCGAATTTTGGAGTATTGGAGTAGCGAGGTGAGCGTTGAAATGGTTCTAAAGGCGTACCGGGAAGCGAGTGGCCGGGGAGTGACTGAGAAGAGTAAGAATAGGTGCGGGGGCCCGTTGAGGGGTAATGCCAGCGACGATGCGAAGAAGAAGAAACAGGTTCTGAATCAGTGCTCATGCAGCTCTTTGTTCTAGAATGACGAGGTGAGAGTGGATGCGTGGAAGTATAAGGATCGAGTGCCATTTTTGTGCACAATGAGCAACCTCCAGGAATTGCGAGATTGGGCGACGGGCGGTGTCAAAGCGTCTTCAATAGGCCCGATAAAAACAATGGAGAGTTGAATAAATAAAGTATAACTGCTAGTTCATGAATAGAAGGCAACAACGGCAAAGGCTAAATCGATCGAGTCGACGGTGGGGATTGTTCGAATCCGAGACGAGAAAGGCGTGGACGGCGTGGAACCGTTGTTGAACGTTGATTTCCTATACACTAACAATTGGTAGATCAATAACGTAAATCATTGACTTAGTGAAAAGAGATTATTAACACGTTTGGTGAGCCTACTGGCTGAATAGCGAAGGAATGTCCTGGTGGCGGATATTCAGTGGTATGATGAATTTTGGTATTAAGCGCCAGAGGAGGAAAAATAGGATTACTCGCACTCTGTATCTGAAATATTTGAATATATCTGTATTTTAATCTGGTCTTTCTAGGCTTGAGATGGATAATGTAATGAAGAAACAGCAATGCGGGGATGTTCTAATCGTAATTAAGGAACGCTCATACATACATTGAATACAGTAGATGGTCTGGGTATGTAAAAATACACGGCATGAATCCCGAAATAATAACTAATATACGCCTACAACAGGGATATCCTAAGCTGTTGCGGCAAGTTCACGGAAATTTGGGGCTTTTTGTAGTCGGAGTTCATATTCGAGAGGCAAAGACTGTCCTTCCTCTCGGAGTTGCGCAGCTGTCTTCGGCGCCGGTTGCTCAGCCAAAATAGGATCCTGGATACTTGAAAGGATATAGTCGATATTGGATTCCGTTTCCTCCTTCAACGCGATCGCCTCTGTCATTTGGGTGAAGGATACAGGGTTGCGATATGCGAGCCAAATGTAGGCGAGCAATACGCGATGGCAAGTCTCCATCTTGCCAAGCAAATCTTTCTGCTGTGCATCTGTCCGCGTGCCCACCCCAGATATCCGCTCGGCCGAAGTCGACTTTAAGATAGACAACAATTCCCTTTCGTTGAAGCACTCTTCAATGTCCACGATTTCGCCCGCCATATAACGCCGGATGAACGATGTCATTATCTCGACTTCGGCTTCTTTACGCCATGCAACAGGGCAGTTGCAGAATTGCAACTTCTCCCTCAGAGTCATGCCATGACCGATCGCGTCTATGACTTCCATGCCCCGAAGAGATCCTTCAAGAGCAGGTAGACTATATGCCTCTCCAAGGCGTGCACCAAGATGGAGGAGAGTGAAGAGATCCGAAACACGAAGATTCTGCGGTAAGAGTTGGGCCATCCTCGAAAAGTCTGCCAGGCTTAAGGGAAGCGTGGCTTTGAGTAACGAAGGCGCGTCCAAGGCGAAGCCTTCACGCAAAACAGGGATATCTTTGTCATGGAAGCAGGTAACAACACCATTTGTCCCTTCAGCATGTTCGCCGAAACGTCCAGCACGGCCACCTATTTGTTTGACCTGGGAGAGACTGAGTGCAGCAAGCTTGGTGCCGTCGTGCTTTATGAGTTCTGAGAATACGACGCGCTTTATCTTCCTGAGGAAGAGTCAACATATGAGGCAAACACTATCAAGAAATGGGTGCTTACAAGTTCAGGCCCATACCGATGGCATCGGTGGCAATAAGGACATCATAGCCACTATCTTTGACGTTGAATAATGAAGCCTGGTCACTTCTTGTTTCTGGAGGAAGCCGACCATATACCACGGCACAGCGCAATCCTGTCTGGGCCTCGACCTGAGCTTTAAGACGGAAAATCCCATTTCTGGAGAAGGTGACGATACAATCGCCTCGCTCAATTAAGCTCCAGTTCCCATGCAAACCATTCTTCGCCACGGTTAAAGGAGTTAACCGTTCATAACGGTTTATGATAATTTCGTCGCCCGTTTCTGCAAGCATTTTTTGGACCAAAGGCACTGCAGCCTCTTCACCACAGAGATGGAGCTCGTCCGTACGGGCGCCCAAGACTGCAGCTGTCCATGCTCCTCCACGATGGGCATCGGCAATCATCTGGATTTCATCGATAACTACTACTTCATGGTGCTTGAATAGACTCAGCATCTCTACCGTGCAACTTGCCAGTGGTGCGTTTTTGTTTACGATCCGGAGTTCTTCGCCAGTGAGCAGATTGCATTGCCTTGCATACAAGTGCGCCGTTGAAGGATCCGCGTCAAATGGACGGATTTCGCCCAGGTTCATCCGCCGCCATACTTCGTGGGCCAACAGTCGCAAGGGCCCGGCGTACGCGCCACTTTTGGCATTGGCAAGAGCACGGAGCGCATTATAAGTCTTGCCGCTGTTAGTTGGACCAACATGAAGGATAACCTTGCGCTTCATATTCCGTGCCTGAGGATAGAGCTCGGAAGGATACCGCAGATCCAGGGCCTTCGTAGTAGCGACCATGGCATCGTATGACTGAGGGTCGATTTTTAGTCTCACATCCGAAGTAGTAATGAAATCCAGAAGTCGAATGGTGAAAGCACGATCAATCATTAGGGGGTATGCAGCGGCATCACCTGTCCACAAATGCTGGACGCCCCAAGGATCGGGCCCAGGTGGATCTTCTCGAGAGGAAAGTTCGTTGTCCATCTTGTACTCGAATTGCTTGAGGATATGTCCACAATCGTGCTCTAATACGCCGAGACTAACCATCCGTCTTTTCACTGCTGGGTTGTCAATCCAGTCGGGTAAGGCAGCATACAGCTTTGATCGAAATCCCGGTGGCATTTTGTCAGGAGGAGGGAGAATTTTGCGAGAAAGATCATTTTGGTTCGACCAATATGAACCACCCGATTGTTTCCCAGTAAAACCGCCACTATTCCTGTTCCCGAAGCCTCCGCCGGCCTTCATTTCTGCTTTCGCTCTTAAAATCTGAGCAGTCGTCTCCGTTGGCATATGTTTTGAGCCCTTGCGTGCCACGGAGGGAGAGGCATGGAATTGACGAGTTAATACTGCACGACATCGAGTGTAAGCATTCGTCTTGTACGTCTGCATTTGGCAGGTCTTGTTGAATAGTGAGCGATTTTAGCAATAACAGAGTTTCAAACTTTGTTACTCACAAGCTATAGACTACACCAAATAAACTCCGTACAATCGAATGTAAGAAACCGTGCCCGCACAGCGTGTCCCAAGAGTACGAAAAGTGCAGAAAACCGACGGAAAAGGCCGCAATAAATTTGCTCAGTGACAGTGACAGTCACGCCGACCGCTGTTGGCGAAGGCATATTCGACGACATCGAGGAACTGGAATTCACCTCTTGTCCACTCAGCTCAATTGTACCTAATATTATATTTCAATATATCTCTTTTGATTGCTGATATATTCAGACGCAGTCTTATTGAGATCCCAGACTCCTCAGGTGAAATTTTGGTTCGACGCCCGTTCAAGCCGAATTATTTTTTCAGCTTTCGTCACCACTTTTTATGGAAGACCGATTTTTTTTTTCTATGTGAATCGATGGCTAGAACCTGGTAAAACCTTTTGTCACAGGAATTTCAATGTACAGAAGTATTGTAGATTGCTGTGGGTGGCTTACGTCACGAGTAGCATTCCTTGCTCGCGTCTTACACCAAAGCCTCTTCCGCGATGGCGACCGTAGCTGGAGGGCGACTTAATATGCTAAAGCAGCTTCGATGCGCGATATTCCAAACGGCATGGAATCCAGCCTCAATCAGAACCGGTGCAAAATACCTGCGAAAGCGATTACGAGGACCTTCCATGATCCAGTACTATCCAACCCAAATTTCGTTTAGGGAGGTCAATAAGAAGTTTCCTGAATTGGGTATTGTGGATGAAGATGAAGTCATGCGTATTAAGGATCTTGCTTCCATGCGTGCGAGAGGCAAGGGTGCGCCGAAGAAGGCGAAAACCAAAGGTATAGTTTTAGCAACCTTTCTTCAAATCCGTACATACTGATTGATCTCCTACGACAGCCGACAGTCGGAGGTTGGCACGGAAGAGATAAACGAGAGACTATTGGCTCCAACGCTCTTGTTCTCTCCCGACTTCTCCGTCATTCAAATGTACCGTGAGTTCTAACTCATTTTGCATAATGGGCCATCTTTGCTAATTTTGATACAAAGTGTATACCTTAGACATAATTTACACACTGCCAAATCAAAAGATAGTTTTCTGCGTATTTGTTGTGGAATTGTGTCATTGGAAGCATGACTTCACCCCTTCCGTTATGGACCCGAATTCGTCATACTATTCGGATTTCAGAGCACGGTTCTGGGAGCTTCAGTACTTCAGCCCGTTCCGACTGTCGAGGACTCACGAACGCGCATGGAACATTGAAATTATAGTAAGAATCAAGCGCAGAATCGAGTCTGGTTAACCAACGACTGCACTGGAATCTGCTACAGATCCGAAGAAGTTCCTAACGGGGCTAGGTCGTATGGATGCCATTTCTTGTAAAGTGGCTGAGCCGGTTTTCTGGGTTTTCTCCTCTTTAGCACAAGGTCGCAAAGTATGACATGGGAACAGGAGCATCTTGGAATAATTTATGTGAGCCTGGTTCTTTAAATCATCCACGTCTAACGTTATTGGCTTCAGTTCTCGATCACTTTACCTTCCTCTGATCCTCATGGGAGATAATAGCGGTGCAAAAACCAAGAACTGTGGCCGTCGACTTTGAGCGTTTCAATAATAGCTGCAATGATGGCCATATCAAGGTCAAAGATAGGATTTGTGTTCCCTGAGCTCTAATTTGAGCTCTTAATTAAAGGTTATTTTTAATCTTTTGGAGATAGTTCATAATGGCCTCACAGAAGTATCTTAGGTCTGCAGTTGGCTAGCCAAATAGTACAATGACTCCGCGTAAGGCGGAGCATCTCAGTGGAATTTGGGATATGCTGCGCAGTTTGAACCTCAAGATTGTTCGAATGATCTTCATATGCAAACCTAATTCATAGGTGAGATAGCTTTCAATTACGCTTTTCGAGATCGACTAATTGGTTCCTGTGCCCGTAGACAAGTTCTATAGCGGAGCCATTTCTTCAAAAGAAAAAAACAATGTTAGTCGCTAGCCCCCTTATTTATTTTTTCAATCTGTTTATAATCAATCTACTTTCTCAGATAGAACCTATCTTTACTTTGACTCCTTGAACTTCTAGACGTTCTTATGGCTTTTACGTAACGTTTCCACAAGCCCTATTTTTACCTACATACAAATATTCTCAACCTTACTCGGACCGTTTCCACGTGCGCGGTGGAAATTAACAGTTAGTGTGGCTGTACACTTTGATGAAGCTATCATCCATCCGCTTTGGTAATCCATCAACGTCGATTGGGTGCTCCTCCAACTCTGGTTCAGGCATGTATATTGGTCTCCAAGTTCTAATTGCTAGTAACTTACTATAATTAAAGACGTTGGTTATTCTTTCGCAGTTATGACGATAATAGTCGGTCTCCAGTACCGACAGAACGTCCGATAGGTCAATGACCTCAAATACTTAACACAATGTTGCATTATGAAAATCGAACACATATCTATCAAAAGGCACGGCTGGCGTCCCAAGATGTGTTAATTTGTTCCTGCACAGGGTTGTTGACTCGGATGAACACTCTCGACCCGTTTTGGAAACTCTCATCATTATCGCTCTGATTAACTCCAACTACTATAACGCTATTGCTCGGCGTTATCTTGTGAAGAATGAAAACGAATCGCATCCTTATTTCGCCGTTCATATCTGTTGGTGAGTTAGAGTGCTGATTGATTCGTCAAAATTAATTCTCATTAGTCACCGGACCAGAACCGTGTTATGCCTATCGTATTTCGAGGATAACGGAGCGACCATGTACGCACAAGAAGCAATTTGTACATAATGCTAGCTAATTCCACGTGCGTATTTCAATAAGCACTCCGAATCGCAGAGTACTAAAGATATATTCGAACCACAGGAATCCGCACCAGGCCTCGAAAGTTTCATACTGCAGCAACAGGGCCC
>KN837422.1:51356-67351 GCA_000827215.1 Sphaerobolus stellatus SS14 | reverse complement strand
GAATCCCCGTTTTCTGGACAAATGCTAACCGCAATATGGGCAGTGTCAATGACCTTTTTAACCAGTTTAAACTCATGTATATAAGTAAATATATTGAATATATGCCCATATGACCCACTAGTTTCTCTATCTCAGGGCAAAAGGCGTGCTAAAGAAAGGATGGGTTGCGAGGACCGCGTGACAACGCGTAACTCGCCACGGTTGCTGATGACACACGTTCTAAAAACGTGTCAACCTCAACCAAACCTCAACTGTTTTCATATATTTCGATCGCTTCTAAGATTTATCCGAATCCGAATTTTAATCCGAATTTTAATTGGTTGATTTGAGATTCAATCGTCCTTCGTTTGGGATCATAACTACTTCACAAGTTGTTCACAAGTCGCATTTTTTTATCAATCTTTACAGCCAAATCCAACGAGACATAAAAAAAACCTGAAAGACCAAATGCACGCGGAGACAGTATAATAATGGGCCATACTACGGTCAGCTTTGACTGGCAGATGCACCTCCGACTAGCCTTAGCCTGAGTGCTGTGTGACGATATTAGCCCAAAGATTAAGATGATTTGGACCACCGCAGGATTGGCTACAGGACGCGTCGTCGGCGTGCACGCCGTTACCGGGAACAACATTGGGAAACGATAATAGATCCTAGCCACAATAGCACTCATCTCCAAACTATGTCCCTGCATAGGTGAAGCCCTTGCAAAGGGCTTGGAATGGTCCAGAATCATTATTATTAGATATGAAGTTCCCACAAAAGCCTATATGCAGGGGAGAAGAAGAAAAAGAAGAAATTTCATCGACCATCGACTCCTGGGAATTCAGATGAGCGAAATTAAAAACATACATTGCACGCTAGACAATTATGTATTTAGTGCTGATTCATCTAGGAAATATTTACGATATACCCATATTCGAGTTCAGCGAACTGAAATCCAGTACAGAAGTTTTGATTTTGACACATTTGTATGGTCATATTAGCTTGGGTTGTAAAAGGGCCGCCTGCAGTAGCGCGACGACCGCCAAGCGTTCCTTCGCCTACGCATCCATATGGAATATTTGGAATATTTGGTGCAATGGCGGATGCACTGGCAGTAATGAATGCGAGAAGGGAAAGGAGATAATTCATTCTGGACCAGTGCTTGACTCCGAGGGTGGGCCAACGATTGTAAAAGCTCCCTTTATATATACCTTTAATTCATGATCCAATTGGGTAGTAGGCACGTGGTCACTATCGAAACTGTGTTCTGTGGCAAATGGAATTCTTCCGTCTCAACTGGATTAGAGCCATATTAATTAAGGCTCTTGGCGTATAATTGATAGATTAGGAACACTCCGTTGAAAGGATAGAGGTTAGGAAAAATCCTGGGCTAGATTGTGTGAACACACGAGACATTGTGCAAATGAGAACCATGAGGAAACTCAACAGATGTGCCTCGGTAATCTCAATTTATGACATCGGGCACAGTGTATATATGCACGTATACCCGGCATTCCTCATGTATAACTTGCTTATTTATATCCTCTACTTCTCCTACTTGAACTGTCATTTCAGAGTCAGATCTTCCAACGCTGAGAAATGGGCGACTTCCGCATAAGTACCCTTAAAAGAAAGAATATTGTGTCGCTGATGCATGTTAAGTCGCTTCCATACGCGAACTGTAGCTTCAAGAGTATGTAGAATGGTACCAGCCTGAGGTACAGTATATCCTACTAGACCAATATCCAATAGCGAATCGGCTCAGAGTGCAAACTGACATAGTTCAATCTTCCATGAAATTGTACAAATCTCACCGGAACGCTTTGCTTGGCAATAGAAGGCATGGCAGTTCTTGAGATGACAAGGAGGATGGTGGAGCTTATCAGCTGTTGTCCGTTCACTGAATCCCTCTTCCTTCTCTGCGGTTGTCTTGTTCCTCTGCTGTGTCTCTTGATATTTTATTATAAATTTTCATCGGAAATTCCTTCATCTTCCGGAGGCTCTTTCATTGATATTAGTAATGTCAGGATATGAATAGCAACTCAGTAATGCTTCCCTTTCAACTGACTGGCGAACATCCAATCCTCCCAAAACACCGGGCAAATGGCAGACCTTTCTAAACTTCTAAACTTAATAGAAGAGACAATATTATCATGCGGCATGCTTTGATCAAAACTCTAATTCAACGTACCTAAGCTTCAATACTAGCCGTCACAACGACGAATAAAGGGGACGCCCGAAAAAGTGACTTGCTGAGGTTCGAAACATTGACCTTGCTAAAGCCTTCGCGTCAATCCGATTGGTCTCGACTCGGAAGGAACGTAGATATCTCAACTTGATGAGACTTGATGTCGTGGTTTCAAGCCATTTGTTGAATTTCCTGCCGGACATGTTATTCGTCAGAGAAATGGAGAATTAAGCGATGATAATGGTGAAGCCTCGTTGTTGGTTTGATTCACTTCATACAAGGAGAATTATGCGGAGTGCCTCGGCTAGTCGATATGTAGAGGTTTCGAAAGAAGACGGCGAGGATATACGCATCTAAGTCTATTGTATAGGTTAGCTTCGAACTTGAAACTGACCCGAAAAGAAAACAAGGATGTACCTCATATCCAAGCTCACAAGGTGCCCAACCGTGGCAAGAATGCGAGATAAATAACATGGATACTTGCCTAATTTGACCCATCACATGGTGATATTCGACTCTGCTGAACTTGATTAAGCATCATTTCCAACCCAGGCGACGTTGAACTATTGAGTCGATGAAACAGCATCAGCATCGCGAGTGTTCCTATTCCTTCTTCCTTACTATCACCCCACAGGAAGTGGCGCAGCCCACAGGAAGTGGCACACCCTTATATAATCCTACCACATTGAATAATTGTCAAAGTGAGTATGGGGGATTTTTTTGTAGATTTATTACATAATTTTCAAATATGTCACATGATGAATATTCAAAGTGTTATGATTATATAAGGGTGCGCCACTTCCAATGGGCTGCGCCACTTCCTGTGGGCTGATAGTATGGGGTGTTTAAGATGAGTAGAATAATTTGCTAAATATAAAAAAAGTCAGAAGAGAAGAAAAAGAAAGAGTGGGAACGGTGGCCATCAATCGAAGATGATTTATAGTTAACGGTACGGCCGGTCGGCAATTTACGAGTGATAGAGTTAGTGCTGAGATTGTAAGAATTGTAAGGGACCATCATGCTGACGGTTATCGGCACCGTTCCATAATTTACGATGTCATGTGCAAGGTTCAGGCCAGTAAATTCGGAGATGGTGACTGAGTTCGGTGGAGTGATATTTACTTACTTGGCATTTTTTCTTATGAATGGATTGGACCAAGACGAGTGTGCAGCTAAACATTGAATGATGCAGTGGAGTACCTTTTGAGTGTAATGGATGTGTCGGAGATGGCCCAAGAGCAACCCGAGAGGAGGAGGATAAGCCGGCATGGTGTGCCATTAGGAACGCGGAAGAAGCGCGTGACAGCGCGTAACGCATGGGGAGTAGACTCGCAGGCCTTTTTTTTTCCCACAGTGCGCGAGCGAAAAGGGTGCGTGGGATTGTGGTTCGAGTTTAGATGGGGTGGCGTTTCCTTCCCTCAGCTTCAACGCCGCGTCAGGCAAAATCTCGACGCGCCTCAGTTGCATCCACCAATTTACTTTCATCATTTTATTCAGCTTACGCGTCTCTACAACCTTCTTCGATCGCCACTACTCAGCATCTCCATTGACCCAAAACTGAACTTAGCGATGCCTCAAGCTCAGCTCCCAACTGAGCTCTTCCTCCTAATCAAATCATTCATCCCGCTCTGGGACATTCGTACACACATTTGCTATTATTATACCTCTAAACGCATAGCACAACTTTATACCCACAGTCGTCATCACAATTTTTCCTCGAACTCGGACTCAGACGAGCCGGTAAGCTCACCAGACTCAACAAATAGAGAATCATTCTGGAAGGTCGCGTGCTTCCACGCAGGGATCGGGCTCGAAGCAAACGAAGATCCCGATATGGTGTCGTGGTTTGATATCGCGAGACGTGTGGTCGAAGAGGATGGGTTTTGTGGGAGTAAGTTTTGTGGGGGGCATGCGTTGGAGTGGAATGGTATGTATCGCGGGTTTCCTTCGGGGAATTATTCGCTGCTTACACAAAGCTGGTATGATTTTAATTTTATAGCAAAAATGATGCAAAAAACGATACACTTAAGGGAAAGCTTAGCCCTGGCAGAGGACTCGGAGATGATCCCAAACAGAATATTCAACTACCTGACGTTCCCGTGCAGACCGCCTTTCTCGCCGGCTCATGACCCGCATCAGGATTTATACGTTCTGAATCCGAACTTCAAACCATCTAGTGGAAAAGAAGAAGAAAAGCAGGACCAAAAGCATGAATCATACCACCCAAAACCCCTCCGTAAACACGCCATTCTGAAACGCTCGTTCGCTGTTTTTCCACCTGTTACGGGGATGTATCTGGATTGGGAATATGGAGACTGGGACCCTTATGATACAGTCGGAGAGATTGAAACGGGTACAGGTTTGGTTGGAGGAAGTAATATGAAGGCGGTTGCGGTATGGGACATTTGGGCGGAGATGATTCCGATGCGAGTTGAGTTTTCTTCTCATTCATCCAGCATTTTCTAAATGTCCTTAATATCTAGATTGGACAAACCATTTGTTCCAGGGGAATACATCAACATAGCCCAGCATCCTGCTAAGATGTGGGAAACTATTATAGAAGTGAATACGCAGGATATTGAGGGGACAGTAGGAAATGCGGAGATGATGGCGCATATTTTGAGCAGATTCCCGACTAGGAGAGCTCTCTTTAGTGTTTGGTGAGTACGCCTTAGGTCAGTGATGGGTTATCGTTTTTACTAACTGGCCGCGTACCTTTACAATAACATTATAGTCATTGGGACGGCCTTAAACTCCGAGAAATTGTTGAAACTGAGCTAGGGTGGCTTGTCGTCTTCTCTGTACAGTTCAAGACTTATGACTCGCCGGCCGTACTTCCGAGGCACTGGTGGAGAGTATTTGATAAACAGGAATAAGCTACTATCAGGTGGTGGTGTGATAGTATGATTAATGGGTAGATGCGTAGGGAAGAGATTCCAACTGAGATGAATAGCATATTCAAGACGCAGATTTCGAAGCTGTTCGGCGTTTCAGAATAGAACTGAGACGTATAAGATATACAGGAAGGAGAGTGTGGGTACTTGAAGCTGGCTAATAATGATATTACGCAGTCTTAATGAATGTAATTGCAGTTGAGCGTTTAGTATTCCAGCTGCGCGTTTAGTAGAGTGCGCTGTGCTTCGATCGCAGTTCGAATCCGGAATCTGGCTGGTTAGGTATGTTAGTGTGCTTCGATGTATTGCACAGACTGGGACATCATGATCAGATTTACTTTGAAGAGATATCAACAAGATTTGGCACGCAGGGGTTGATGAAGGCAATGTCGTGAGGCTTCGACGTTTTATGCGTTAGATCGATCGTACGAGGATAGTTAATTGGTGAATGTTAATAGTCCTCAGGCTAATTGCGAAGTAATGTAAGAGAGTAAGAGCCTACGATTATTATATAATTAACACTATCTCTAAGTCACCAAGATTTACTAGGACTTCTCTAAGGTATACGGTACCGGGACAAATTCACGGACTAGCTAAACCACGGTAGGGAGGTCAGAATTATAAACATCAACAGGCCTGAGGTTTAGCATGTGTTTGATGAAGGCAAACCCGAGGGCCTGGGGATTCGACGATTTATGATGAGGTTGGGGGTTAGAGAGGATTAACGAAGTTAGTAGCAGCGTAAATTTCGCGTCTGGATCGCTTACTATATGAAGCGTTATTAGGAGTTTTTTTCGCAGAGATAGATGATCTACTTACTAGAGTCTAAATATTTGGTGTCTGCTGAACTATGAACCAGAACTTGAAGGGAACATGCTTGAGATCTAAGTACAGCCAAAGATATCAACAAATATCTGGAGACTATGGTAGAATTTGGCACGGGGGGTATGATGATGCTTTGGTATTTGACGATGTAGAGACTCGGCTCGTGCGCGTGAGCACTGATGATTTATCTTGGCCTGAGTAGGGCAGGAAAATCCAGGTAGGCCGAGCGGGAACCTACTAGTAGTGGGGTACTAGTAAACTTCTCAGTGATCATGAGTAGGAAAGAAAATAGCTACTTAAACTCAGTGTCAATGGGATTATTCTTTCCTGCTTTATTAAATTTTCTGGGACAACGGGCTTATTAAATTCCCACTTGGCACTAACAGATTTACCGTGACGTCCATACTAATCCGCATAACTATTCTAGTAATCCATGGCACAGCTATAGATTAGCGGGTACCATGACACGATATTTCACACCGCATTCTGGGGCTGAGATTCAAGGTGACCCGAAGTCCAAGTCTTAGCTTGAGCGACCACTGGCAAGCGTTCGCTAGATATAAGTAGGAAAGATAAGGCTTCAACGAGGATTAACTGTTAAATAAGGATTAAAGGATATCTCTTTCAATTAGAGATGAGATGGGAAGCATACGAGTGTGATGTGATTTATATGTAGCTAATAAATTCCGAGCGGTTAAACGATTAACCCACACACATGAATTTCCTGTATACATTGAACTCAGTCTCGGAATCGGTGACTTTATGTCGAAGAGCAGGGAATATTGATATGGTACCACACTCTTAAATCAAGAAGTTGGGTTGGGCGATGAGCACGTAGTGAGAGCCTGGGGTGTTTTACAGAGTATGATTCATAGTTTCATAGTAAGTTTCCAGCGGTTAAACCCTCACTTTGAACCTCAGATTTCTTTTTTCTTTTTAAGCTTGAGTATGTATCCAATTACATAAGGATTGTGGTGAGTCTATAGCTTGCCAAATATAAATAGTAATAGTCGACTGAAGGATCCTGCCTGATAGGTATGCCAGCAAGGATCATGGCAGTGCCAAAGGTGCCAAACCACTGTAATGCCTTATTAGTTTTTTCTTTTCTCCCAGGGCCCCAAGGAGGATGGAATTTTTGAGGAGACTCCTTCCCCTTAAATCCCCCCCACCCCGTTTCTGTATCATGAAGATGCCAAGGCCATCGACGCCTTGTATATCGAATACGTTGAGTCGCCCGTTAATTCTCCAGGAGGTTGAGTCGCTTGTTTACCCCTCGTGTTTTGGGGAGGTTCACAAGTCGACAGGGGAATATCGATGGAGAACTAGAACGTCAACATTCTAGCTTCTTTCAACCCCTAGTAGTACTCAAGAGCAGTCTCGCACGTGTATCACATTTGTTCTATGCCTTGTGAGTTCTCTTTATGATTATAATGGTGTAACGTTCCTTTCAATTACGCTTGCGTTACTTCTTGCCACTTCCCTTCCAAGCCGCTTCTGGCAAAATCTTAATGCGCTATAGCCTGTCTTACTTAGCTTCACCCACAAAATTAAATGCATCTCTGTTTTAAATTTGCATGGATACACTTTTGCATAGGTTCCCCATGTTCAAGTTAATGCACGCACCACCAGGAGTCACTGCCATCAGCTGCCACCACCTCTCACTGGAGGTATTGAGGGGTCTTACCTAAGGAAAACACTGGGAAAATCTTAAAAGTACACCCCATTTCCTTAGTGTTTTCCCAGAAATTGTGGTAAAACCTTAATAAAGCAGGTTTTCCTCGGGTTTTCCATCAATGTTTGAGAAAACACTGAGGAAATGGGGTGGACTTCTAAAAATTTCCTAAGATTTTCCTTGGAGGAAAACCTCTCATTGTTTCTTATGTCTTGGGATTACTCAGAATCTTGCTTTGCAAGTCAATTTTCACACATATTTGCTATAAAAAGATCTTAATAAACAGTATTGGAACACATAAATGGCCTAAATGATGGAGAATAAGTAACCATAGTTATTCCCCTTAACTACTATGTAGGAACTTTAAAGTGAAGCTAAAGATTATAATGGTTTGGACTACTGCAGTTCTTGGAGACATTTTCTATATTATTCCAGTAATTTATCGCATTATTCAGTTGCTTAGCGATATAAAGCATATACATACCAGCGCAGGATTGGCTACAAGACGCAGCGTCGGCGTGCATGCCATTACCGGGAACAACATTGGTCCACGATAATAGATCATTGCCACAAGAACACTCATTAGCGAGCTCCGTCCCTAAAAATTTGAAGCCCGCGCAAAATTTTTGACGATTCACATTCGTCATGGCTGTAGAGTTTACAACACTGGAACCTTGAAGAGCCCTCGTTGCAGAATTTAGAGCCAAATCAATATAACATCCGAGATTAAACCAGGGAGTGGACCATGATAAGTGCTATAATGAATAAGGAATATAAATCATGGTTAAATATTCTTACTGGAGCTGAGGTATTGGTGCAGACTGAGAGTGTCCAGGGTGAACCACAGGGTTGACTCGAATTTCCACCTCAAGGAAAACCGCAGTTGACATCTGCGTTACGACCGACGAGATTAGGATTAGCTGAAACCAGTCCACCCCCGTCATTACTGGTTATGGTATTGCCACAAAAGCCTATATGCATGGGAGGGAAAGAAGAAGGAGAAACGGGTTCAACGTCGACCGCCGGCGGGACTTCAGATGAGCGAAATTAGAAGCCTACATTAAGTACTGGGTGGCAGTTATATAATTAATGCTAGTCAGGAATTAGCCATAGAGAATATCGACATACCCAACTTCGATTTCAGCATATTGAAATCTAGCACAGATGTTTTGGCAAATTTATACGGTCATATTAGCTTGGACTACAATAGGACCTCCGACAATAGCGCGACAATCGCCAAATATTCCTTTGGCTACGTATCCATATGTAATATTTGGAATATTTGCTGCAATGACAGATGCAACAAAGAAGGGGATGAGTGAGAGGAGATAAACCATCCTGAATCTGTGCTTGTCTCGGTGGATGGGTCAATGATGGAATCTCGAGGGTGAAAGTGCTCCCTTTATAAGCATATGCCTTTAATTTATCATCCCAGCTGGGTAGGCAGGTGAGCATAGAAACTGCGTTCGGCCCTATGCCAAATGGAATCCTTCCCTCAACTGTTGGATTAAAGTCAGATCGCCTACGGTTCTGAACTATAGTTGATGGATTTGGAACAATCCGTTGAAAGGATAGAGGTTAGGGAGAGGTACATATCTCACGGAGAAAGCTGGCGTGAAGAGATTTGTATACTCATAAGGTATCGAGCAAATGGGAGCCATTGCTAAAATTAAAAGAAGAAATAACTTGATGCATAACTCCCAAGAGTAATTCTTCTGTTTTCACTTTCTTCCAGAGTAGACATATCATCCAGGTGCGTGCTGCTGCCTCGTCACGATGATGTACATCATTGACACAGGGTCGTACTCAGAAGGTTTATGAACTCACAAATGGTGAGAAAATGGAAGCTATTTGCAAAAATTAAAAATTAAAAGAAGTAAAGGTTACTAAATATTTTTTTTAATTGGCTTTCTGAATCCCCTTCTTCTCAAGTAATAATGATTTAGGAAACAGTGTATTCCAGCAGGTGCACTCAGCATTCCTGAAGTACGACATGTTCGGACTCTGCGCTTATTTATGAGATTCTTCTAGTTGAACTGTCATTTCAGAGCCAGACATTCCAACGCCGAGAAAAGGGCGACTTCCGGATACCCACAGAAGAAAGCCAGAACGACTTTTAGCTAGATTTCTGTCGCATACATGTTACGCTTTATTATATCCGAGCGCGAGCTGACACAGGTACAAGCAACATCCCACGGCCCGAGCACAAACATAAATGCTATCTCGTTCAAATCCGAGATGATGACACGGGGGAAACAACTTGAAGAGTGTGATAGCATCAGGAAACCTGGCACGCGTGCGTCTTAGCGCCGGTGGTAGGGGGCGGTATGAGCGGTAGATAGAGCTATCTAGTCATAGATAGTGCTATATATCGTATTTAGCGAATCCGCAATAGCCTACCTCGCCTACCACGGGCGTCTCCTCTAGGCGAACTAGGTAGGCTATCTAGTGCTATATACATTTTGCAAGCTTTGCTGATGTATGATTTGTAGCTAACAAGTTTCGAGCTGTTAAACGATTAAACGAATTTCCCAGCTTGAGTGTATGCATTGAACTCGGGAATTAATAACTTTATGTCGATGATTGGTAATATTATACACTGGTATCGTGATGATGTGCTGAATTCCTAAGCGAGTCCGAGTCGACTCGGAATAGGTAAATATTGGTGCAGTGTTACTTAGCCCCAAATAATCCAATATTCATCACTGTTTTGTTTTTTAATTCATAATTATGTAGATCACGCTTCAAGCCTATTAGAGAAGTCCAAAAGTGATCTAAATATTTAAAGTTTCCAGCCGGTTAAATGGTTAACCCCCTCATCATAGCCTCGGAATGTTGATTTTTCTTTTCTTTTATGCTCGTATATATGCGATATACATTCAATTAGGGGTTGCGATGAGTCTATAGCTTGCACAATATTAAGAACAATTCGGCGTGACAGTGACGAGCACTTATTTCTCTCATCTCTGGGTAGCTCAGTTGGAAGAGCGTCAGACTGTAATGGATACCTTCGTCTCATCTGAATGTCACTGGTTCGATCCCGGTCCCGGAGAGTTTGTTTTTACTTTATTTTATTTAGCTTGCGCTTGCGTATAGTGAACGAGGGAGTTGCCAAGCCATTGGCCAAATACCTACAAGTGTTTCATTTTTTTTCTTTCCTTTCTTTCTTTCTTCCTTCCTTCCTGCCCATCGTCACGGAGATTATCAGAGATCCCATAGAGCAGATAATGAGCTCACCGGATCATCAAACAAAGTAAGGGGCCGTCCCTTAAAGATTTACTAGCACTGCCGGTATCATTATCATTATCAGTGATGTCGGGTGGGTATTAGGTAAGTGCGTTACCCGATATTCATCACCTATTTGAGCCATTTTCTCCTTCTTAGGTCTAGAGTTATAGATTTATTTGGGTGATTGATTGATGAGGGATTTTATTAGGAGCTATGAGATGATGAGAGAGGGTGTGGTATGATTTATATGTATAGGTTAGGACATTTGCAGCGGGTAAATGGTTAGAGTCAGTGCTCCTGGCAGTCTCGGATTAATTTCGTTAGGCCTAGATTTATTTGGCCGATTGAACCAAAATTTATTAGGAAATTATGGGATGATGAGGGACGGAGGGTATGATTTATAGGCCCGGGCTGGAAAATTTGGGGCGGGTAAACGGTTAGAGTCACTGCCCACTGGATTTTTTTTCTTCGGCCTGGATTTACTTGGCGCTATAATTGGGGAGTTATGAGATGATGGGGGGCTAGCGCGTCGTATAATTTATAGAACATTTCCGATTATCCAGTGGGTAAACGGTTAGACCCACCCTTAGCACTGGCACCCCGTCGACGGGATTTTCTTTCCTTTTTGCGATAAGTCAATAACATTTTGATTCATCTACGCGAGGCTTGCCATGGCATTAATCAAGAAGGACTCCGAGTTTGTGATGAGTGCCCCTGCTCCGAGTCGACGGGCATCAGTGGGTAGGGTTGCCTCTAGTCCCATCTAGTCCCGAACGGTCCATGTTCCATAAGCCCTTCTTTTGAAAGTCTTCTTCCACAAACATATGAATTTAATTTTCTAGGATATACAGAATTACTGACGTCCTTTACTCTCCTCTAGGGTTCCCAAAAGGCCTGTAGAAACGCGGACCATTGGGACTATTTAGGACAAACGACAACACTACCAGTGCGTACTGGGGAAGTATGATTGACCGTGTAGGTATGTTGCGCAAGGATTCTGAATCACGCTTGCGCTGAGAAAACCATAGTAGATTATGAGAATGCTTTTCTGGGACAGAGTATAAGTGTGTTAGGATTTATAGGAACTCTCCAGTGCCAACGCTTCCGGTTAAACGGTTATCCCACTCCATCGCTTGAGGATTTTTGTTCTTCTCCCCTCCGAGTCCCGGAATTTGTGCATGCATTCAAGGGAATTTTGTGCCGTTTGGGTGTTCGCTAGATCAAGCGGAATTGCCATGGCACGATGACAAGAGACACAAAGGCGAAGGCAGTGTGCAGTGCCTATTCACCGTGTGAGCGACGCGAATTCCGAGTCGGTGTCGAAGTGGAACGAGCAGTAGGGATTCAGACTTGAAACCTGACTCGGAAGCATCAGGGTTGAATGATGGACTATAGTTTAATTGCCCAGCCGGGTCAGTGGAGATTCGGGAATGTTGGTTTCTTTGGATTTGCAGGCCTATGCTCATAGTAATTGTTAGTGATGAAATCCGTACTTGGGGGAACCTAAGAGTGGAATAAAGAAATAGAAAATACTTAACGACTCGGAAGAAACAACGTCCGTGATTCGGTTTAGTTTAAGCTGTTGTGCCACCAAGGCAATAATCTCTGAACAATTAAATCACTGATCATTTAACTGGTTGCCTCGGAGTTGCCATCGTCCATGCTTGTGTGATGAGAGATGATGAGGGAGCACTGCACTGCACCGACGTCGGTGTGGGCTTAGGCGTAGACTGGAATAGGTAGGTGATCTACATGGCACTGGCACTGGCGTAATGGCTGGGTTGGGGGGTGGAGAGTGATGATGATCAGGCTGAGGCTGTAGTCAGATCGAGGGTCACGGTGTGCGCAGGCTGTGTATTTATTGGGTTCATGCCTTTAAGCTTTAGAAGATCGTAGAGTTGGTGGGTTTATTGGGACTGGGATTGGGGTGACGAAACCCGAAACCCTTGGCTCCGGTGTTTATTAATATTATGTATAAATGTGGATGGGTATTGTTAATTCAAAGGATTTTTATTCTGAACAAGTTGAACACCGTGAGCTTTATTTTAGCTCGGGGATCCAAGGACAAGAACAAACATCTAATTAGCTAAGTACTTACTAGACTGACTGGGTGACTGCATAAATAAAGGGTTTTATTTTTATTCTGAACAAATTGAACGCAGTGGTTTCAGGCTTTATCTCGTTAGCTCGGGGATCCAAGGACAGACAAGGACAATTAAGTACCTAAACTGACTGACTTTCGATAGACCCGGGATCCAATGAGTGCGTAGACTCTTATCGAATCTTGAATCTTATTAGAGTTCGTGATGCGTTTGCCAGTGAGTGCTCTAATTAAAATTAGCACGTGTCGTCCGCACCTCAATGGGTCCAGCGGCTGTGGGTCAATGTCGGATCCTGCTTAAAACACGTTTATGCTCCGAACGTTGGATGTTGAACTTTAATCTCATAAACGTTAACGTCACGATATATCTCGGGATTTAAATGTTAGATGGCCTATTCTCACCATCATTGCTCATCGCGTTTTTGTATGAGAACCTGCGGTCTATTCCAATTTTAAGTGATATATGATTCGATGTGAGAGCGCCACATACAGGCATATCAAGAAGTCGAAGTTGAGCTGCCGCAGAAGGCCGAGACGTAGGACCGTGGACGGAGAATTTGAAATAGGGAATTTGGCACTACATAACTTGAATGCTACTGCAGTTGCGAGGTCGGGGGGGAGTTCAGGATCAGAATTGCTGTAGTGGTACATATAATGGGGAACTCCTAGTAGTGCAGTGGGCAAAGTTACACAGGTTGAGCGTGTATTAACGTTGTTGACGAATCAGACATGGGGCCGATGCACAGCTTCAGTTTGTTGGAATGTTGGTATGAAGAAGAGAACCAGAATCATCGTTGAATCCGGCGGGAGTTCCGTGATTAACTGGATTGGGCGGAGATGCAGCGTCGATGTGATCCATATATACATACGCAATAAAGCATCATCGTAGCCTGAGCCATCGCTCGACTCATCAACCGGGCACGGTATCCTGCAGCGTGGTGGTGAGACGAGACGACCGATTCTGCGCGCTTCAGGGTTGAAGAAACTAACGGTAGGCCGGTGAATGATATCAAGTAGCCAAGGATTCGAAAGTTGTGAGCCGGGGCGGTTCCTCCTTCTCCTCGTTTCCGAACCTGAGAGAGACGATCGTTGTTGGATGCCATTGGATGGAACGTCATTGATGCAAGTAACGACGAGAGGCTATTGTGCCGTGCCGCTCAGGGCGCTACGGGGAGGCTCGGAGTTGATGAATATGGGCGTCCGAGTGAGCTATAATTATGAGGGTGGTGAGTACGGACCGTGAGTAGCTGCAAGAAACCCAATTAGGACGGTGATGGGAGCGGAATAGAAAGGTCACGGTGCATCATTTGAATGACAGGTAATTATCCATGCCCTGGCAATACAGTACGTGCTTGCGGTCGAGGCAGTGCAATATTGCTGCTGTAGACGGTGTGTGATGACCGTTCAAGTTCGCTGCCCAATTGTGTGAATACACTGCTGGCAACGGCGACGTTGATCAGAATCTCAGTCTCGAGAACAGCATCTCCCGCATTTCGGTACCCGGGATAGTCTATAATTAGCATATATGCCATGGCTGTGATGCTGATGCATGTCCAGCCGAATCATGTCTTTACCGCATGGAGAAGTATCCCTCACTGGCAGCTCCCCAATCTTCTTCTCCTTACCTCGTTGTTGTTCTTGTTCCTCGCTCCTTGAATGGCCTCCAAAATCGCTGACCTCTTTTCAAGGGGTTCGCGCAAGCCGCCAAAGCACACAGACCACCGCGACCGCGACCGCGAGTTCAAACTCCCAGACTCGCCCGACTCGTTCTACTCCCCGCCGCTTCCCTTCCAGCCGCCCCCGATATCCACCCTCCCTACACACAACACCAAGCTCCCATGGCCCCTGGGCACAGGCAAGAAGCCCATATCCACCGTCTCCGTGTCCTCCACCCCGCCCCGCGGAACTCCCGCACCCATCCAGGTCCTCCCCAACATGCAGGCCGCCGCCGCTGCGAGCACCGCGTCTATTAGCCAGGTGTCCAATTACTCACAGGGCACGGGAAATGGCACAAGCACAATTGGGGAGTCCCCGAATTTGCTCGATGTTACGATTGAGGGCAGCGGGAATTTGATGGATGAGCTGGACTTTTTGAATCGCAAGAGTGGGAGTTACAAGGCGGGCCCGTTTGCCGCACAGCAGGCTCTCATGCAGGAGAAGAACGGGAGTGTGAAATCGACTGTGTGTTGTGTTCATCTTATCTATTAGGAATTAAGCACTAATTACTCATATCACTTCCTAGCAAACCTCCAATTCCCAAGCCCTGCAAACTTCAACCTCGCAAGTCCAGCAAGCCCCCTCGACACCCCCCGTCCGAGGGCGCACCCCCAACCCGCCGCCCCTCCAAATCCCCGACAGCAGCCCTCAACCCCCGCATGTCGCCCAAGCCCAGCCCACGCAACTGCCTCACCCCCAAGGCTCCCAGCAACCCGGCCCCCCCTCCCCCTCCCCCTCCTACACGTCCTACACGTCCTCCATGGCCTCCTCCTCCATGATCTCCATCGCCTCCGCGCCCGACGAATACTGGGAATGGGGGATGTCCCCTGGCGTGCGGCTGACCCCCGCTGTTGCGTCGCCTATTGGTGAAGATGAGGAGGGTGATGGAGATGGTGGAGACCCGCATATGGATATCAATAACGATCCTAAAGCCTCGGGGTCGGGTCCTAGCACGTCGGGTTTGAATCCTATTATCACGAAAGGCAAGGGGAAGAAGAAAGCGAAAGGACAGGGCCAAGGCGGCCCAGGGAGCTATACACCAAGGAGTCACTGGTCTGCTCATCGTCTAACTCGGATGGACAGTGCGGTCCTGCCGGATCAGTCGTGGCTGAACCTAGGGGACTCGAATGGAGGCGGGGAGGGGATGTCGAATGGCGGGGCGATTAACAACGGTAGTGGGAGTGGGAATGCCAATAGCGCAGGAGGAGGGCTCTGGTTCAACCCAAGTAGCAAAAGCCGCAAAACATCTATTAGGAGCAGAAAATCCCGCCACTCCTCCCGCTCCAATTCCCACTCCCGCGCACACTCACGGCGGTTCTCGGATTCAAGCCTCGCGGAAAGAAGTTATGCGAATCTTCCCCTTAGCGCGGGCCTAAACAGCGCGGG
>KN837422.1:22196-32918 GCA_000827215.1 Sphaerobolus stellatus SS14 | reverse complement strand
GTGGAGAAAATTTCTCCAGAAAACAATTGGGATACAACCATGTGCTGCGCCAGCACCTTTCACAGGACAAACTTTATGAATGCATCGTCTGGTAAGTACCTCATGTTTAAAGTTTGCGATGTATTCGCTGACACGATGACTCATGATAGCAAAGAGAAGTTCAATTCTGAAAATTCCGCTCGTCGGCACCGGGATTACCAGGAGAGAAGATTTGTGTGTAATATATGGTATGTGGCAATAATTTACAGTCTGTAAGCAACGGGCTCTCATCCCTCTTTGTAGTAACAGATCATACGCCCGACCGGACTATGTCCGCTCCCACCAAGTAAGGTGCGAGCAACGTCATGGTGTGGAATCAGCCACGGGATCCCCCTTCTCTTCCTTCCATCTCAGCGAATAGTGGACAAGCCGCCTTCAGCCACACTTCACTCCGTGGTCCGTCCGTTAGAGAAGGCAATCTGGTGACTTTCTGCAATCGATCTTTTAATACTTAGCCAGAACCTTGTTTGTGTGCTTCTAATTGACTCTACTCTCGCATACGCACTTTTCACTGCACCTCTTCACACTAGCTTTGATCTTTATTTATTCGCGCAATTTCACATGCTTTACCTTTGTTTGTATCGTGTGCATATAACTGTCTAACTCCTCTCCTCGCCGTTTACTCTGTCTCTGCTTGTATTATTTCCTCTTTCTTATTTGATGTTTCCCACTCGATTTCTTTTGACCAGTGAATTTGCTTAAGAACACGCAAGTGCCTATTCTTGCTAATAAGACTATATTTAAACTTAGTTGAGATCTTTGAAAAACTTCAAAATGCCTTCGATGCGAGATATCGAGGCGGTATATTCATAATGGAAATATAGTGATAGGGCGCTGATGATAGCATGTGGAGATGTCAATTTCATCTATGCAGTTCTCACTTCACTAGACTTCTGTATGTAGGCGGTATATTCTTGATGCGATCTTGTTCTCTCCATATATAATGTATTCGAAGCATCAGTATGCAGGACTCGTTTATTTAATAATGGAGAATGACATAATTGACAACTCAGTAAACAGAATGAACCTCACCGGCGGGTCCGCAAGGCCGTACGTTTTCTGACTTTCGCGATCCCGACGCTGTTAGCAAAAGCTATCATGATGGCTTGAAGTTTACCTTATTTATGTAGACCTTCCCGAGAGATCCGTTAAATTATAGTATCAAAACCTTCCTCGAGCGGTCACTTCCGAACCGGAATGTAATCAGGTCATACCTACTACTTATTATGCTAGAAATTGCGAGGAATAGGCAAATCATCAGTATGAAAATTATAAACGAACAATCAAAGCCGAAAGTATTAATCTGTGAACAATATACAATTATCACCATATCAGTCATTTAAGAATACAATGGTCGCTCTTGATTTATTAATGGCACAGAAATTAACTATGCCGTGGAACAAGTGGACTTAGGTAATAAATTTCGGAGCAAAGTCACCTTGTGCTCAACTGCGCAATCACGCGACTATCAAGGATCCCACAACTGAATTGTAAAGTGCATTACACAGCAATCACGGTCATATCTCACGAGGAACACATAATGATTTTGCCAATCTACCGGTAGAACCTACGTGTCAAGAAGCTTGATGCATGCTAAGCTCGCCAACAACTTGAAGGGCGACATCATGCCCACGAATTCACTCCTCAAGATCGATGCCTTGATTGGTAACTGTGGCACAATTATACTCCTTCCGAAGAGCTTGACAAGACATGATATCGATGGTACCGTCTCCGATTTAGTAAGAGTGCGATCTGATGCAGAGGAACATACCCAGTTTACAAGTATACTTAGGAGTTTGATGACCCTGATTTGCCTCTTAATCCATAGATGAATACATCAATATATTGACAGCCTTCTTATCCGCCGTGGAGGGTGGATATCATCACGATCTCATCCTTGTCCTTGAGAACGTAGTCGCCTTCTCCAAGTAGCTCCCAGTCGGTTTCATTGATCAAAACTAAAATTCCTGGACGACTACTGCGATTAAATATGGTGAAGGATGAAAGAAACAATTAACGCGTACACAGTATCGCCTTCTAAGAAGAGTTCTTCTCGTTCCTTCAGGAGATTATCCTTCAACCAGTGTAAGAGATATGTTACATTGGCTGGATCGTTTGATGTTGCCTCCCAATCTTTGGACGAAGCTAACATCGTGGAAGGAATTGTGACATTGTGAACTCTTTGGTTTGAAAAGAGGAGTTCGAGTCCGCCACCGAATTCGACTTTTAGAGTGAGGGTTGACATTGGCTTAGGTAATCCACAGCGCCTAATATGCTTCCCGTGACGTCACGCTTTGAACTTGACTTCGACGACCATGTCTGTGCCAGACGAAGTACCTATAGACGTGAACAATCCCTCGGTCCGTGATTACTTGAATCTAGTGAGGTCAGATATTTGGAATATATAAAGTTAATCAGTGATAACAAGAAATCTATTGCTTTAGGCTTCAAGTGCTTACTCCGTTGTCGGTCCTTGTGAGCATCGCGACTGTACTTGTAGCTACCACTATTGTCTTCCCTGGTCTGGGTGCTATTTCAAAGACACATCCAACTCCCATCTCTGCTTCTCCCAATGTGCTTGGAATCTATTTCTTGGTCCTCTTTGCGTGTCTCATCGGCTATTGCTGCATTTTGGTGATGGCTTCCGAAGAGGATACTAAGGCAAATCTTCCACACCTTAATTAACCAAATACCATTAAATTTTATCTAGGTAACCTTAACCCATGGTGTTGGTTTCTCGCTTGTTGTCGCCAATTGGCTTCTCGCAGGTTGGGCAGTTGCCTGGGTAAGTTGGTTTTACCTACTATACTGCCAAGCTCTTACCTTCCTTGGCGAATTAGGCTCTCCAATGGTGGATATCATCTACCATTTTACTTTCTTTATTAACGGCGGTCTTGTTATATTCCAATGTGCTACTCCTTATATATCATCCGCCCTCAAGAGAGCGACCCCTGGACACCTTGTTTATCCATGCGCCTATGAGATTGTTCTTGCTGCTTTCTGCAACCCTCCTGCTTCCTATGTCGATATTGTAAGCATATGTTGTATTTGAATTGAAGTCACTACTAATCCTCAATTCTAGTATTATGACAGGAAAGACCTGGGATCCCATACACGCCGATCATCGTTATTCCGACTATCAGTGGGAAGGACTTGCTGTGATATTGATAACGAATGTATGCTCATTCTATTTCTTCATTTCGACCTTCAAATAAACTTTTTAACAGGCTGTCGGCTGGATTATTGTAATACTTTGTCGAGATATTTTTTGGTGTATTGGTGCCATGTGGATCAATATCTGTATACTTGCTGAACAGCCCAAAAGCTTCCCTGTCGAGGTGATCCATATTCTATGGGGGATGAAAATAATAACTTATAATTTAAATAGGCAGCGGCCATTGCTTTTACTGTTCTTCAACCCCTTGCCTTTGTCGGGGTAGGAACTTGGAAACTCTATAAGCGGAACAGGGAGGGTGCTATACGCCTACCTCAAGATGAGGAAGGAGCTGCAGTTCCGCCCGCAGCGCCCAATGCTTCGAACGATGCTCATGAAAGAAATATCGGAAGGGTCTGGGGGTGATAAGACATTCAATCTAACATTATGCCTTTGCACAAAAGTAAGACATTGTAATTTCCTTCAGAATAGCTTTGTATAACAGTAAGAACTTTCTTGAGTTGTTACATTTCATCACATTTCCTTTTCAAGGGACAGCCTTTTTGCTCTGATGACGATCAATCCCGTGACTATAAGCCTTTTAACCCTGCATGATACATTTCAAGAATACTTTAGGCTGATCATGGTCGAAATCTGCCAAAAATTATCTTCAAAGCACACCGAAAGGCGTTTCATCGTGTCTGCCGGGTTCAAATTTTAAGAATATTGAAATCCTATACGGCGGCCAATTTGAACGTCGTCAGGGTCCGTTCTCAACTCATGGATAAATGTAGCAAAGACGGTCTAGGCCTCGGGTAATTCATGGTTTCCAGATTCCCCAGGCCCGTACAGGAACGTACAGGGTCGGATAAGGTCGCCAAGTCATGCGGCATCATTCAGCGGAGCAGTAATGTCCTCACCCAATCTTTTCTGTCGGTTCCCTGTGCTCTGTCAAGTTGGAAAGCACGAGAGAGAATTGTCAAGGTGAGTGACTGGTACACCGGAGAGGATGGGCGTCTAAGACTTACATGCACATTATATCCCTGAGCCCAGTGACTACCCTACCTTGAATGCCTCTGTGAACGTTGAGTTGGTCATCGTTCAGCTTCTCTTTTATATATACAGTCCGACCTTTCCTAACCCATACTCCTCATAACCCATAACCTCTCATAACCCATAGCTTTGGGTAGTTCCCAAAAGTGACATTTGCACCGAAAGTGACTCCTTATAATCCATAACCTCTCATAACCCATAGCTCAGAGCATCTCCCGAAGGGTATGGGTTAAAGGAGGTCGGACTGTACTGCACTGAACGGACGAGAGGAAAGGTTAGATATGTAATGGGGTAATGGGGAACTTCTTCTGAATCGAATAACGGGCGTTATAAGTGGGTTAGTACGGTTGATTGCATCATATCAAAGAGGGCCCGGGGTGAGTCACGGTGCAGTCTACTTTCACACTCGAGTTGACCCAGCCTTACCAGGAAGCTAGCAGCATTTATACGGACCTTTGAGGTTGAAATTGAGCCCCAAACCCAAATGAGTGGATTGACCGGTCCTTATTATCGTCGGGTTTGTGCCACGGTAGATGTTCTTCCAAAACTCTTTGACTTACTCTTTCGTCTGAGTTCTTCGCAAATAAATAGCGCCTTTGCTTTGGGTCCAGTACAGTCTCTGTCTTGGAACTAACAAAGGCTGCTTCATGATCCCAGTATCCTTTCGTAGTCTTCAGCCTGAGGTACATGTCGGCTTGAATGCGTGGATGACCGACGCAGTTGCAAAGCCAAATGGCATGTCACCCATATCTGAAGACGTTTGGAAGGCGTCATGAATTAGTATACGTGCACATGACACGAGAGGGATAGGAGTTCGATATAACGTAGATTTCAGGGGGTGTACCTCTAAGAGAATGGAGGTGGAGGAAGAATTAGGGTTCCGCCCCGGCAGCTCGGAATATGTATAGTACATGTGGAACAAATTTTCGCCAGGCGGCGATCAGAACAGGTCTCGCTAATTTCCAAATAACAATTAAATTTAGAGACACTATCTAGATGAGAGGAGATAGGGGGGGTCTGGTAACTACGTATTGAAAAATAGTTTCACCTATGAAAATCACAGTTGCATGTTCTCCCTTAACTGCTTCTCGAATTCAATGACATTAACAACGGCGCCTTCTCTCCGACTTTTCTCGGCTGCAAAAACGACTAAGTGTGCCAGGAGAACGTGATCCACCCCGGTATTTTCGCCAAGCAAGTTTTTATCACCCGCCTTAACAGCTTCCACGAAGGAGCTAATCAAGCCCATATCTCCACCACCATGGTGCCCGCCGTCTTCATCTGGCTTTGGAGCGTGCGTTTCCTTTTTACGAAGACGGAAATCGGTAGTTGTGAAAGTGTTCATGTCGCCGATTAATTCTCCGTTGTTGAAATGAATCCTGGTCTGCCTCTCGCAAATAGCTGCAGCGTATCATGTCGAACCCAAAGGTGGATTACTTATCAATAATAGATACCCACCTTCTGTGAAGGCTACCATAGTGAAGGAAGCGGTCGAACCATCCGAGAATTCAATGTTGACTACCTGCGTACGACAATATATATATAGTAAGCCTGAGCGCCGTCATTCATAGAAGACAATGCTTACCTGGTTGTCGACCACATCGTTCGAACTTTCATATACGCATTGCCCATACGGACCATTCTTCAGAGCCTCGGTGATGTTCTCGATATCTGGAGGCCCGTCCGTGAGGACGTGCGCAGGCCAACCGACATGTCCCCTTTCCACAGGTTCGAGATAAACTGGAAGTCTCACATTGTGCTAGCATATAGTCCAAATAGTGTGAAAACCTACTCTTTTTGGCACTGTATGCGCATTCTCTCTCATAGGGACATTCAAGGCATCGTGTTGCTGACTGAGCCCCTTCAGGTTTGGCAGACTTACGGAAGTGTGAAAGGCTACCAAATGATGATACCTTTACTGGAGTCGCTGGATAAAAGTAGTGACATAGAATGTCTATATCACTGGATAAAAAAGTAAGTATTATACAAGGAAATTTACAATGCGCTCACATACTGGCAGCTTTTCGTTAATAGAGAAAACGAACTCGTGTCTTCACGAGACCAGTTCCCTCGAACATACGAATGAGCGAAGTGAAAATAACCGATCGGCTCCACATGAACGATATTGATAGGCTTTCCCAGCTCCCTTGACCGAATGAGCTTGACGATAGCTTTGTTATAAGGAGAATAACGGAGCACTAGTGTTTTCGTTATCAATAAACTTCATGAAAATAGGATTATGAATGCAACCATGTCCGATAGCAAATACTCTGTCTCCCGCCGCTTCCTTTATGGCATTCGCGATAGCGATACAGTCTTCTGCGCTAGTTGCCAAAGGCTTTTCACACAAAATGTGGTACCCCAAGGGAGCACATGCCTTCACTACTTCCGTATGATAGCGATCTTGAACTGCGATGATAACCGCATCCGCTAATTTCCCTCCTGCTACGAGCTCCTTCCAGTGTGCAAAAACGTTTGATGGCGGTATATCATGAGCAGAGACGAATAAAGATCGCGTGCGAGGCCGCGGTTCCGCTACCGCCACAACCTTGCATAAAGATGGATATTTGAGGGCAAATGATGCATATAACTGGAAAAGTAAGCATTCAAGAGAATAATATGGTAGTGAAGTCTCGCTCACCTGTCCTCGGTTTCCAGCACCAATAATTGCGAGCGTAATTGGTCCTTGTACCATTGTTCTGCAAATCTCGGGGTGATTCTTGTCAAGTGGAGACTGCTCATAGACTTAAATAGTGTCTACAAGATATCGGCTCACCCAAGAATACCTGCATGTGTCAACGTCACATGTTCGTAAGGTGCGGGCCGAAGCTACTTACCATCAACGCAAATCAGCAGGTCAAAAATTCCCCTATGGGTCAATCGGACGTGACTTCCATTTCATAAAGAAACAATAATAATCAATGAACCTCGGTCCTGACATTCATGACATACGTTAGTCACGGGGATGGTTTGAGCTAATGTTGGCAAAGGCATCACGAAAGTTGACAAATGCTAGGTAGAGCTAGGTGTGCTATAGAGGCCCATAGCGTGTTTAGCGAATGTAACGTTGCCTAGAGGCTCCTAGCAGGCTAGCGACACTCTTAGCGACAGACTGATTTTCCAGAAGCCGAGTCTCCGATTGCTATATAGCAAAGCGAGATGGCAGAGTGCGTTACCTAGCAGTCTCCAGGGATACATTTTCCAATTGCTCTATCTATACATAGGAACAATATACTGAATTTATTATATTCGAATTATGACTGCTATACAAGTAGAGCATACACTAATAAATAAAAATAAAAAGAACAATATTGCTTCATGCCGGACCGAGGACCATACAAATAAAGCAACAACATAAACAGAAACCAAACAAGGCATTCTTACAGAAACACCCAAGCAATTACATTATCTCCACGTGACCCAGCGAGAGCAATACCTGCCGAAGTGAATGAAGGGTTACGGCTCTGTCGAAACAATATCAAGAAGCTGAACATACTTTAGAAGGAACTTCCAGTAAATTCAGTTAGCTATTGCAAGACAACGGGATTTGTTCGAAACGCACCATATAGGTCCAAACTCATGCATGCCCTCGAGCTCCAACTCATTCCATTTCCAACCCTTCGAGCGATGGAAATGAGAGGTGATGATAAGAGATGATGAGAGCTTGGTTAGGACGTTGCAGAAAGCCCAAGCCAAGTAGTGATTCATTCAAGCACCAGGTCGAAGGCAGAGTACAACACAGGCGAGCAGCGAGAAAATGAAGCAATGAGCGGAGCAGAGCAGCAAGCAGGGATAGTTGACGAATCTGATAATATGATAAGAGAGAGCATGAGGTGCCCTAGAGATGGGAGACAGGACACAAGTCAAAGCAAACCGAGGTTGGGATGGGGGGACATGAACGAGGGTGAATTAAAAGGTAAATCACAGTTTAAGCCACACGTGACTTGTTCGAAGGACAGAATTGGTTTGGAATGGATTAGCGATGCGTAGCGATCCCTAGCAGTTCCTAACAGCTTTCATCTATAAGTATAGAGCTATATAGCTCAACTAGCTAGGAGAGCAATTAGCCGCCCGCGACAACTTTCCTGATGAAGTCCGGTCTGGTTCCGTCGGTCCCCCGGGACTGGACCGAACTAAAATCTCCCCTGGATTTTTCGAGTCGAGATGGAGCGGATGAGCTGTAAATACAAAATTTTAGGATCCCAAAGAACCATTTCGAGCGAGAATGTTTGTTTGTTCGGTTGTATTCGTCGTGGGAAATCTGTCTGTCTGGGACCGCGGCAACACTAGTTTGAACATCCTACATAACAAAACACTCGCGCGACAAATTCACAATTTAACTGAAATATCATATACTTAAGTCATATAAGTACTGATTGCATAGGTGCTTGAGTTGAGACCAGCGATGGGAGCCATCTGGGTAGACGTTAAATCCCCCGAACGAAGGATCCAGCGAGTCGAATGGTGTAAATGTTCAGCATCTTAGGTATCATGGTTTGTCTAATGGTAATATTTCGGACTAAATAGAATTATTTTAGTGATTAAAGGGTGGAAGTTTAATTCCCCCAGACCATTCTTTTCACATCAATTAGTAGAGTATTCTCCAATTTCAGTTCGCAGGATTATGATGATGCATGGAGATAGAAGTTAGGGTTAAGTTTTCAGAGCTCAATCAGAACTCTCAGTTAGTTAGGAAAGGGAGAAATTAAAATTAAATTGATAAAGGAAACAGTTCTGCCAGGGCTGCCATCTGGGGCGGTGTTGGCCTCAAGAATGTGGAATTAGGGAGCTAGAGATCGGCTTAAAATTAGGTTTGGCTGTATATTCCTTTTTGACTTGAGAAAGATGGAAGAAATCTCGAAGGAATGGAAAAACTGCTAGGGTCTCACGACGGCACCAGGCTCTGGTGATTAAAATTGACTGCCTTGCACTCTGTAAATGGGCTAACTATTATCGCAGAACTATTAATGCTTCTCAAGCTTTATTGGGCTGATTTTGACTACAGGAATAGTATTCTAATGGCCCGAATGTGTCAGTAGGTGGGCGCTTACCTTCGTTCGGGGGATTTAAGGTCACCCGGCGATCTGTAATACTTTTTTGTAGGTGGCTGAGGTTTCCGTCGTTTGTCTCTGACCCGAACAAACATGTCACGCACTTCACCTCGTTCCCAGAGGTTCTCAGGTCAGTAATTACGATTACTTATATGTATTGAAAAATATGCTTAAAAAGGCAATTATGTTCTCTTGATGGAGTGATTGAAATGATCATTTCAGGGTGACTGGCCGCCGTGGCACTAGATTTTTTTACGTAAAAATCTGCCTCAAAGTCTAAGGAGCATTTTCCATTTTGAACTAAACATCAACCTTTAAATTCCTATACAACGCATATGAGTTCCACAAACGGTAGCCTCCGAGCGAAATAGCTTCTGGCTTATCAGAGGGGGAAAGCGGCTGCGTCCGATTGCAGTTCCGGGTTCAGCTGAACTTTAGCGGCGAATCGCGATGCGTATGTATTCGCCTTGCGGTCGAGTGCATTCAGAGCTGGAATGAGTTTGACTTCCAGGCAAATTATTCCCCCTGCATTTATTGGTTGGTCGCTTGGCTCGACATACTACTAGTGCTAGTACTAGAACTTGAAGCAACTACATATCTGGTGCCTTTGGTTGCGGCGGCGGAGTTCCAACATATCTGCTCTTTCTCTCCCTCTCTCCCTCTATGTTTACTTCTATAGTGTACCAACGACGAGGCCGCGAGCCTCCATCAGTATTCGTTGCCCGGTATAGGACCAACGCTAGAAGTGGTCACCGCTCACTGGCAAGACAGGTCAAATTAAACGACCTCCACGTACCAAGCTCAAGGCTTAGAACCTCCCTTCTAACCCTTCTAACTTTATGGAGGAAGGCATCCAAAAATCTATTGTCCAAGGCGTCTGCTTCCTTCTTATTGTTCAGGCGGCGGAAAAAATTTAGAGCTTTAGTGGCTCATCAGTAGCCTCGATTCGGCGGCGGGGCTAATACCGCGGAGGAAAGTCACCGGAAATATTGCCCTGCGTCAAAAGTGTATTCTGCTAGAGGGTCAGACAAGAAATACCTCATTACATGGATCTAGGAGCTTGAGCATAGCTGGGCTAGGAGTGACGACCTGCTACTGTAGCTGGCGCGGTATGTTCTGTCTTCCTTTGCCATATGCTGCAACTCACTGTGTCTTGTCCTTTAGTATTCTATGTATCCTAGAAGAAGAAGATCCAGCCATGGACACCGATGAGCACCAGGCTTTGCAAAGCTCTCAGCTTGCCTGCTTTCACAGTGCGTGCCATTGGATCTAGCGGTTTTATTCGCCTTGTTTGGAATAGTAAGCTCAGATTCCGAACAATAGACTTGCGAAAAAACTGACTAAATTCTCAGGGAAACAACTTCCACTGACCGCAGATCTGAGAAACGTGAAGTGATTTGCTGGAAGTAATGCATCTTCGACAAA
>KN837421.1:32078-78374 GCA_000827215.1 Sphaerobolus stellatus SS14 | reverse complement strand
TAGGAACAGATACGACGAAGTGTCATCTGTTAGAATAGAAGTTGTATCGAGGACCAATAGTGCCAGGTCCGGGGAAGACTAATAATAGTCTTATGGAATAGTGGAGCAGATAGAGTGATAGAACAAAGTATGTGGGCAAAGGCGTTGCCCTCGGGATCAAGATAGAAGTCGGGATGTGGGCAAAGGGTTTGTTGTGCGAACACGAAGACGAGGTGGGATGCCAAGTTGAACAAAGTAAGATAGAAGTCGAACAAAGTCCGAACGAAGCTCTCCGAAGGTATGTGACCTTCTCCGAAGCTTCGTAGAGGTTGAACGAAGTCACGTGTTGTGACACTTAAGCACGGGGCTTAACATCATCCATCGCATCGAGAAATCCCGTCTGTTCAAAACCCCAGGCAATGACGGCATCCTGAACATTGTGCTCAAGAAATGTTCCTCAACTATCGCCCCTATGCTACATGTCTGCCTCACAGCCTTGATACAGGTCCATTACTTTCCGAAAACCTGGCGACAATGGGACACCATAGTCCTACACAAACCCGGGCGCCCTGACTACACCATCCCCAAAGCATACCGGCTGATTGCTCTGTATAACACCATGGGTAAGATCGTCTCCGGTGTGATGACTGACATAGCAGTATACATCACCTCCCGCTACTCACTCCTCCCGGCAAGACACTTCGGTGGTTTACCAGGACGCACTACGACTGACTCCCTACTATACCTCACCCACAAGATCAAGGACGCCTGGAGATGCAAACAGGTGGCAACCATTGTCTTCCTTGACATCGCGAACACTTTCCCCAGCACGGTGACTGACAGACTGCTTCGGAACATGGCGCGACTGCGCTACCCTCAAGAGATCATCCACTTTTTCCGTGCCCTCCTAGCAGATCGCTCGATCTGACTACGCTTCGACGACTTCACATCCGACGTTCTTACCATCAATAACGGCATTGGTCAAGGAGAGCCCGGCTCCATGCTGCTATACCTGATCTACAACCACCTACTCGTCTCCATCCCAGAAGGCCCAGGTCAGAATGGAGGGGCCTACGTCGATGATACCTTCTTCATGGCGACAGCGGACTCCTTCGAAGAATGCGACATAATCCTTAACAGCATGCTAGACAAACAAGAGGTCTGGTCCCGGACCCACAACTCCAAAGCCGAAGTCTCCAAGTTTCAATGCCTGCGTCTCACCCGCAAGGCGGGTCTACTAAGAACGGACTTCAGGAGATCTACCGAAGAAGTAATCCATTGTGTACCAGTCGCCAAACTCCTAGGAGTCCTACTAGATGAGAACTTACGGTGGCACCCTCAAGCCTCTTCTGCCGTAAAGAAAGTGACCAACCTCACTTTGGCCATATCGAGATTATCTCGCCCCTCTTTCGGCCTACCAGCGATTCGAGTCAAGCAGCTCTTCACTTCAATGGTCTTACTGAAGATGGAATACACATTACCAGCTTGGTACACACCCATCAAGCAAGACGGAGTAACAGGCAGAAGAAGCGGCTCTGTTCGTCACACCAGGGAAATGGCTAAGGTACAGCGTCTTGGGAGCAAGCTAATTACAGGTGCCTTCAGATCCACCGCTACTGACGTTCTAGATCTCCATGCATTCCTACCACCGTTAGACATCCGCCTGGACAACAGCTGCTACCGCGAAACGATCCGTCTCACCTCCCTCCCCAAGCTCCACCCACTCCACCCCATCGTGAAGTCTGCCTCGAAGCGCCAACCCCGCTACCATCTCTCCCCTATCCACCTACTATTCCGACACTTCCAGCTCGACCCCTCCACCATCGAAGTCATCAATCCTATCTGCAGGCACCCAGGCTGGCAACCAGAGTTCACGGCTCACATAGCGGAAGACAGAGAGGCAGCATCAATCTCAACCGGGGCTCGTTTGGATGACCTTCAAATCTTCTCCGATGGCTCAGGCATTGAGGGCCATATTGGAGCGGCGGCTATCGTTCTCCCAACACGTGACCGCTTACGCTATCAACTTGGTACGGACGACGAGCATACCGTCTTCGAGGGCGAACTCGTTGGCATCCTCCTTGGCCTGGAACTCATCAATACATTCCCTAATGCGAAGACTATACTCATCGCCCTCGACAATCAGGCTGCCATCCATACATTGCGTAACAACACCTCCCAACCCGGTCAATACCTCCTTGACGAGATCCATGACTACATCTGTTGCCTAAAGAAACGACGCAGGGATCTGAAACTCCATTTGGAATGGGTACCAGGGCACGAAGGAGTGGACAGAAACGAGTTTGCGGATACTGAGGCGAAGAAAGTGGCGGAGGGAAAGACATCAGCTCCACGTAAGCTCCCCCATATCCTACGCCAACCTCTCCTGATCAGCTCAGCCGCCCTCAAATCCGGGCGAAAGAAAATGATCATTCCCAGATGGCACACGCTTTGGACTGCCTCACCGCGTTTCGAACGACTCTCTAGGATAGACAGCAAAATGCCATCCTCAAGGATGTACAAAATGCTGTCCAAGCTTCCCCGCCGGTCTGCCAGCATCATCACCCAACTCCGGACAGGGCACGTAGCCCTCAACAGTTTCCTGAAGAAGTGCAAAGCCGTAAGGACTGCTCTATGTCCCCATTGTAAAAAACCCGAGACCGTCACCCACTACCTGCTGTACTGCAAGAAGTATAATACGCAACGACGCATACTTAGGGCCGAAGTTGGCAAGGCAGCAAACTCTGTCCCCAGACTCCTCAACAACCCGAGAAGTGTACGAGGCACTCTTCGATATATTGTGGCCACGAGAAGATTCAGGAATTACCCAGATGTGGCCATGGACAACGACCACGAGAGACGCTAAGCTCCCTCCTACTCCCCTACCTCCATCTACTATTGTACTCACTGTCCTCTCATGCGCAAGGTTTTACGTGGGTCACGACAACCCCTGCTGGCCTATTGTCGTCAAGGTGCTCTCATTACTCGGGCTCATACACCCATGCGCCTCCCCGGCCTAGTACCCCAGTCAACCTGAAAATGTCCAGTCTACAGGATCACTAGAACGGTCCGTCTCTAATGGTTCTGCAACCCATCGTAAGGACCAGAGCACATCGGCGGCATGGGGAGTTTTGCTCGCACTCCATGGATAATGGCGGCGAGATTCCTACACGTGGCAAGAGACAAAAGAGCCAGGCTGCAATCAGACCGAGATGCACGTTAGGTTATGACCATGCCGCCGCTCCCCGCCCCAGCGGGGTACAGATGTGTTTCCTCTCCCTAAGATGCTGCATTATCATCTAGTTATGGCCTCATGTATACTACAATAGCATTAGTGCACCATAAGCGCCCTATGCGCTTCGAGCACTCTAATTTGATTTTCTCTCTCTCTCTCTCTCTCTCTCGCGTAACAATACTCAGGGGAGAGTCTCCAAAAGTTTGGCAATGCAGCAATATTATTGCTGTGCTGCTTTCATTTATGAATTAATTATATGCTTCAAGGGAAAACATAACTTATGTACAGGAGGCGGCGAGGAAAAAAGTTTTCGACTGGTGGCCGAAAACTTAAGATTTTGAAATCGGTCAGATAGGCTAGATATTCAACTAGATTACTTATCGAATGTTTAGGGACATATTTTCAGCTGTTTCCCTATGATTCCTGAAGAAATTTATTTTTCGCAGCCGTGTTGAGTAACCACCCATCCATTATGTAATTTGTCTTTTATAGGAATTAGACGCCCTTCAGCCAATACCAATAATCTACCTTCGCTGTTTCTTCTGTCTCCCTGAACCTTCTCCCATCTCACTTTCCACTATCTCTTTTCGCTTTCCCATGTCCCTAGTAATTAGTTTGAAATCACTATATAATATAGCCTGTTTTTCGGCCTCTGAAATGGCAATTTGATGTTCTAACTTGGGAGGGATAACTGTAGGTGGGGGATGTTTCAAGATGACGTTTGAAATTGTATTTCCAAAAAATAGGCCGGGATTTTGTTTGATAATCTTCTGGACATATTTTGCACTCTACTGGAATATTGGTACATGGGTCGTTTTTCGTAACATTTGAAGCAGCACCAGAAGAGAACTGTTGCTGGTGTGGACATCCAGATATAACCTGAAAAGCTGTTCTTTGAACCAATACCTTCCCAAAAGGTTGTCCGGTATATGTAAAGTTGGAAGTAAGTGAATATGGAATCGTTTTGAAGGTTTTCAGTTGCGCACGAAAACTTCTCGGAAGCAAATATGGCTTTCAAACCACGACCAATTATAGCTCGGCTACCATATCTAGACGCCCGCTCAGCGGATTACACTGAAAAGGTGCGCAATCGACTCCTTGACAGATTTCCAATAAGTTTCGTACAGAAAGCAAGTCAAAATATTCAGCCAACAAAAAGATGTGCATAAAGTTAGGAAAGGTGCTGCCCAGAGGGGTCCAACCACCCATCCATCCAGGCGTCCGGTCGGGCGTCTATTTCCTCGCCGCCTCCTGCTTATGTATGCTAATATTAAGGAGCTCCTGAGATCGCTGCGGATCAAAGCTTGTGCCAGTTAGGTGGCTATACAAACCTAGTAAACATTCTGGCATCAACGAACTTAGCTATCTGATTCACTTACATGAAACACCGTCAATTCATGGATATCTCTCCCACCGGTAACGCCATAAGTACATGTAGCGGGGATAAGGATAAATCGACGAGTGTATGTCTGACGGCGCCACGTCGTTCGACTCAGAGGTGTAACGTCACTTCAGCGTCGCAAATATGTTCACACGGGCCAAGGCTCAAGCGCTCAGGCGTCCACTCCTCCTCTCCTCTGCCATTGATTGAAGATGAAATCACTATTATGCGTCTACCGTGATCCTATTTATTGAATATAATAGTAACGGATCCTGCATAACGCGAAGTCGGCTTTGTTCGAGGCCGCATCGTACGACCGACCGACTGTCTCCGCGACCTGAATGTACAATCTACCTTATAAAGTTTCATATCACCGATGTCTTTAGAACACCTAACTCATCTCTACGATAGGCTTCTTATTTTTGACGGGTCTCTTCGCGTCATGATGTTCGATATACATCTCCTTCGCTCGCACTAAGCTCCAGAAGTTTACTTTGGTCCCGACTTGGATAGTGACATTCTGAACCTACTTGGCCGAAATATGGAACCTGACCTGTGTCCTTACCTGAAGAAATTACCACTGGAAGAAGCAATGGCTACTCCCGACACCATTGTTAAACATTTATGAGAACCACTGCAGGCTGGATCCCTCGCTCTGTTCCCTTTCAGATTATTCACTTTGAATGAAATTCGCCTGGTGAATACCACTACTGATCTTGACTCGTTCTATGCGACTACGTGACGGAGTTTATCAACCAGCTGAAAGAACTGCACCAGAAAATCCTGACTTTCTCATACAATCCGAGTCGTACCGTAAGTTCCGTTTCGAAATGGAATTAATTTCGATTTGACACTTTATTTATGGTTTTTGTTTGAAGTTTTCAGAGTTAGAAGACGTAGAACTATTGAAAGAAGATATCAATGTCGGATTTGGATCACCTCTGGGAGCCGACGCTTTCAGCAATGCAAGATCGGAAGAATCTTCTAAAAATGATAGTCCTGCTGGTAGCGATTGGATGGATGAATGGGACGATGAGATGGATTATAATTCAGCTGATGATTACCATTCACAAAGTGGAAGAATCAAAAAAAAGTTACGTTTAACGTTGCCGGTAACGCTTATATGGATGGACAGTGGGACGAGATTCCTTCCAAGTCCGATTCGACTGATCATTGTCAAGACCCTCATGACGTCGAAGAGACAAAAAATCGGAAGAATCCCCTTCTTGCTGGCTTGGGTAAGAGTGTAATACCATAAACCTGCTCAAGGTTAGATTGATGTCTCGTTTTCTACCTCTATTTTTGCTGGGCAGTCACAGTAGTAATTCTGTATTTTGGCATGGCAGTTCTTCAGGTTCAGATAGATATACAATTCTTACTTTTCATAAATTGGAGACATTCGAGTCTCTTTTGATGATTATCTTATTTTTATGTTGTTTTTATTCTTCTTCAGAAAAAAATGTCAAGTCTATTACTTCTTTATAGAATCGGTGGATCTTACGGCTGGCGGCTTCTGATGCGAGGCGGGACCATTCATGGCTCAACCACGTCTACTAGATATGTCGAACTGAGGAGAAATATCCAAATCGCCTTGCTATCAATGCTACTACTTGATGGCTATTTTGCGATCATGGGAATCATAATGTCTACAGAAGAAGTACTGTAAGGATGGAGCATTCGTCTAGAGATGACGAATAGACGGCGTTGTCTCACACACCTCGAAGACCGTCTCAGTACGAAAAGGTATATAAATTCTGCATGTACATTACATTCCTCATGCAATAAACACAATATTTCCCTGTCTTAAGTATTAGCCGTTGCTAACAGTAGATATCACATTGACATCGATCCAAAAGCTGACTGAGAAGTGGTCGGAAGCTCGGCTCAGGTTCGCAGAAGATAAATTGTTGTAGGTTTTGAATAAGAGGAAGCTCCTCGTATAAGTTAGAGAAATACAAGGGCACGGCGAGTTCAGGATGTATTGATATCGAGAGTGACAGCGCTTTCAATTCCCGTGCCAAACCATGTCTTCTAGTGCCAGACCAGGCTTACCGGTGCCTGAGGGTATAGGTATATGAAACTGAACCCGAACCAGCCAGACAAGTGCAAATCTTCATTGGTAAGAGACCGTGGAGGAAATCTACAGCTCTCATTCACAACCAAAACCCACAGGTATATACCTAAAGGAAACTCAGTAGAAGAAGACAGATAAATTAACAACACGAAGGTAAGCTATACAGTCTCCTCATTTCAGTTTACCGGAAACGGACGATAGGAGGGGTAATCAAGTGAGCATGCTAGTATAAAGTCAAACTAAAGGAGCTTGCATTAATTATCCAACTCCCATCGAAAACGCGGGTTTAGTATCCTTCAAGCCATTCCACGTTGCGGGCAATGTTGCTGATGCTCTCCTTTTATATAGTCGTTTCGGCCTCTCCGGCCACTGAATGGGATAAAAGCTGATTAGAACAGTAGAATGAGCAAGGAGGAAACGTTGAGATCACCATTGGAGACATAGGGCATCGCGCTTCGTTGTATGTATTGAAACGCAATGTTTCTTTATCGATAACAGGGATTTACTTGCAGTAGGACTATTGGACACAATGTTAAGATCTAGAAGAACGCCAATATGTTAAAGATGTACACACCACTTTTTGCATTGGAATCGCGCGCCCAAGCTGGGAAAATGCTCTGCGGCGACATGGTCCATGGCGTGCTCTCTAGTGGACATCGTTTTGGATCCTTTGGGACAATGGCCGTTGCATACCCAGTATTTCATCTGCTTCTTAGTTTTGTGGTGTAGCAGATATTCGATAGTAACTTGCGCCTCGAATTCAGAACAAATTCGCTTTTCTTCCTCCGTCTCGATGTACATCTCCTTTATGGCGAATCCTTCAGGCCAAAGGTCCCTGTCTGTGATCCTGATTGGGGACGCAGGAGTATTGGTGACAGTATCCACGTAAGCCGCGGGGAGGACTCCATGATTGAGCTGGAGGAGGCCAGTTAGAACAGCATATACTCTTTCGAGACAACTTAACTGACCGTTGGAAGATTTGCCATGGAGGCCGGCTGGTACAAAGCAACTGATGTATCCTTGATTCTCACCTCGACATCCATGAGATCTTGACCATACTCAGGATGCTCTGCAATTACAGCTTCATCTCCAGGCATAAACTGGTCTAGGCCGAGATAGTCTTCAGATTCGTATGTGTTGAAGACAGGGACAATGCCATGATCATTGCAGTCACCAGTCGGACCTGTCATAGGCCCTGACAGCTTTTGAGATGCCTAAGCAATCATTGGAAGGGAGCATAACCACCATCACTTACCGGTGCATCTTCCAATTCTAGAGTTTGAGAGAAATACGAATTATGTAAGGAAAGAAAATAAAAGAATGACGAAAGAGAACCCACGATAGACGCATGCTTGGGTATTCGAATAGATGGTGTTATTGTTGGAGTCTTGAAGTTCTTGAGCTCCGGATGGCGGATAATAATCAGGCGACATAGGAGTACATAAGCCTATGTATCTCAGTGAACAATGCAAATAATCAAGCTAACTCGCGACTTGCCATTGGAGCCTTCAGTGGAGGGTGAGAAGCCCCAGTCTCCACCTGGAAAAGTCTGCGACTGAGTACCGTTTTCCGTCAACTGCAAATGGGAAATATATTCAATACGTCGAAGTACAATGAGAACCAAAGATAACAGACTTACGATTGATAGAGAATTGGAAGACGCAGTGTTATGAAGGTAGCCAGGATCATTATGGTTGAAAAACTGTTCGACATCAAAGTCTACTTGACGGTCGCCAGCTTCAGCCATGATCAGAGAAGAGGAAGTCTAGCTGCGAGCCAGTACACCGCATCCCCGCTTTTTGTATTAATTGAAGCCTCAGTTGGTTTTCGAGTTGGCGTATGGGGAATCGTGCGAGAGTTGGGATTACGGCCAAAACCCAGAGAAGTTGGGTTTACTGGAAGTCCAACCGGCGTAATGGGGGACCGATAAATGGGAGAAGAAATGCAAGTCTCATTTTGCCTGAAAAAAGCATTAGACAGGGGCAGGATAGTCCCACTTCGATAAATGCCTAAAATTAGCCGTGACTAGTGCCAAAAGATGCCATTATCTGGTTATTTTCGACTATCATTGAAAGGAGTGTTCGGGAATGAAAACCAAAAAGAGGATATATTGGTTCGTGAGCCCGAAGTTGGAGCAATCGCATTATTGGAAGACGGACTGGAGGACTGCAAGGCACCTTTAGTTATAGTAATATAATTAAAATCACGTACAATCTTACTTACCTACAACCAATCTCATAAATAGATAAAATACCCTTAGATACCAAAGGATCTCGGATGAAGATATGGGCCAGGTCCTTGGACTAGTTAATGTCATGACAAAAGGGTATAGTCCAGGGTTCTTAAAGGTTCTAGATACGCATAACTCACCTCTTCACGTGAGACTAGAGAGCTGTCGTTGAACAGGAGATGCAGTGGCCATCTTGCTGCACAGCGTATGTTGAGAAATCGATGAACACAGATGGTTCTTATGCTGAGTATTTACTGGGTTAAAAAGATCCAATCCATTTCTTGCAAAACACCTCGAATTACGGTGAGTACATTAAGCAACAGAGATCTCACAGGGATCTTCAGGCACTCGGCAGAAAGAATGGCAGGATATTGTGTGGCGCTACGAGAAGAACAGTTTATGAATCTCGAATTGGAAAGGAAATGTTAAAAAAACTGCACCTATAACGTCATATTACCATTTATATCTCGAGGCTAGTCATCCGAGTGGATCTAACGGAGATACCACGGATTACAATCCGGGTATCATAAGGGTGTAATCTGAGGTTGATATATTATTTGTGTGTATGTAGATTTTAGACGAGATGACATTCATGAAGGCACAAATACACAAAAGCCTAAAGCAGTGCCGGGTTTGGGGGGTTGTCCCGATGGTTCGTCAGTTAGGCTGAAGGATCCGGGCGTTGCGAAAGGTGGTAGGTCTCTGGTTGGGATGGAATAAATCAGCATGGGGACGAACAATCGATAAGAAAAGATACCTGAGCAATAGCGCTCACGATTCAAGATCTCGTACAGGAAAGGACAAGGCAAGCTCAGTCAGCTGAGCTTACCAGTGCCCGCTAGACGAAGAAACGCTGTGGTGTCACCGGGAACGGGGTCAACCGTCATAGTCTTCCAAATCCTTCGTGCTTCGTGTTGCGTAACAACGTGACAACCCTAGAAAAGCATCACTGTCTTCATACAGGGGCTTTGTAATGAGCCTTGAGTGATTCCACAATGCATACGGGATTGAGGTGGAGATAGATGTGTGACAAGCGCCCGGTGTTTCGGAGTCACGTACTATACTATGACTCGTCACTCGACGCCGTCCTCTGCCATTGAAAACAAGAAACTCACGTATTATGCCCCTACTCCCTGTTTATCGAATATAGAACAGTGATGGATACCCATGACGCGTTGTTGTTCCGACTGTGTGCTGTGCCAGTGCCAGCCTGTGGTACATTGATTGAACTTACCTTGTAAAATCTCGTATGTTTTAAGTATACTTTTATGACGTCGGGTTATATTTGCGATATTTAGGCTGCTCACCTTTTTAAAGGTCTCGTAGCATGTTGGAACATCCATCTGCTTCGCACGCGCCATACCCCAGATGCGAGTGAGAGGTCGCAAATCCAAGTGCAGCTTACCGTCCTTCAAAAAGAAATTATCGAGAAGAGCGACTTGCTCGAGCGTCTGAGGGCTTTTATCTCCCCAATCCGACGACTTCCAACCGAACTTCTCGATATTTTCTTATACTGCTTACCATCTTGCGAGCTTATGGACAGTTATCATTTGTCCTTTCCCGGATCCAAAACCTTTATAGAAAACCCAGTGGTCACGGTGTCTCGTTTTCGACAAGTATGTTATAGGTGGCGCGGATTCATCGTCTCCACACCGCATCTTTGGAATAGGATAATCCTCACCAAACTTTGCCGCGCTGCTGCCCCTTGTATTCCAATATGGCTCGCTCCCCGCTCCCCCTCGTTGCCATTCATCCAGAACCACGGGATATATCTAACTGTCCTGAAAAGACCCCGCTCCTCAAGAACTGTTGAAGCAGGTCCCATACATATTATGCCCATAGGATACTACCTCTCGAAATCCTTTTTCCCAGTATCAAAAATCATTCGGCAACGAAATTGAAGATACTATATCTCGTACAAAGTAACCACACAACAAATTCGATCCTCCATACGAGGGAAAAATTGGATGCGTCAGCTGGAACAGTTTCGTCTAGAGTTCCTTTTCAAGAAATGGGATAGTTTCCGCTTTGGTGCAGTGTTGACTCATTTCACTATAAAATGTGGATTTGGAAATGCCCTCGACTACAACACTGTTCCGTATACTACTACTCTAGTTCCAACTCTGCCGGGACCTTTGGATCAGCCCGAGTTGTTTGCCGGATTCGGATTAGTAGAATCGCCAACTACTCCCTGGATTATAGATGCTGATCCTCCTCCGACCTCTGGGCCCACTGAAACTGTTTTTATGCCGGATTTAGAACATCTTTCGATAAAATGGTCAACGACGTTTCTGTTCAAGAACAAGGATTTAGCAGACATTGTTCACCGCCTACGCACCCCACGTCTTCAAAGTCTCGCCTTATCCAAAGAGAATGCTTATGTGACGGATTGTGACATCATGCCCAGTATCCTTAGATGGATATCTGCATCGATTCCTCCGTTGAAAAGTTTGTCAAATATGTTCTTCTCACCACTTTGCGCAAGTTCTCTAGTCGGTACCTGACATCACAGAGCTGACTTTGGTTCTCCTTTGGGCAGAGAGGGATGGTGAAACTCCGAACATACTCGATCGAACTATGGAACCTGACCTGCACATCAGTAAAACGTGCCACGTGCGCTAAACTCCCCATAGTGCTAGGTAGTACTAGGTAGCACTAGGTAATGGCGGATTCGCTAATCGAAGCTAGGAGTCGGTATATAGACTATATACCACCGCCTATCGCTCCTAGCACAAGCGCTAAAGCGGATTCTGTGTCAACTTTCCTGATGCAGTGTCCCTAAAGGCTCAAGAGGTTATCACTGGACGAAACACTTGATTCTCCCGAGATTGCTGTGATAACGATTATGCGAACCAAGCTGGATCCCTCCCTCTGCCACTCAAGCTCACATTTAAACTATATTTGAAGGTCGCCTTGTTGGACTGTCGGACTGGTCGCAACTCGTATGATGATCTCTGGCATAGCATATGGGAGCTTGAAACGCAGCTTGAGAAACTATGCGAGGAATACCCTAATCTTTCTCTCATCCAACCGAGCGGTAATTTCTAAGTTTAAACTTTAATTGGCTATACTTGTTGACGGATTTCGGTTTGATTTTTTTCGGGTCAGACGTCGAACCGTTAAAAGTCAAAGAAGATCATGACGCATCGAGTCCAAAGAAAAATTGCCTGAAGAAAATGGGAACTTTGCTGATCGTGATTCTATGAGTGGATGGAGCAACGAAGGTGATGCATCAAATCCAAAGAAAAAAATGTCTGAAGAAAGTGTCAACCTTGCTGATGATCTGGTGATTTTATGAATCGATGGAAAAATGCGATTTCTTCTATTTCGGATGCCTCAGACTCAGGATGGCTGATATAATCATTACCTAGAAGGATCACAATCTCATAGCGTCGAAGATAAAGGAGGAAAGCTCTTCGTTCTCACTTTGGTAAATTAAATCGAATCGAATGATAATAGAGTCATAATCATTTTCAAGCTTCAATCGATAGCTCGCTTTCCAGCTATATGTTGACAGTCGCAGTAGTGAGTCTGGATGGTTCCCTTGTTGTAGCTTCAGATGTAATAATTCTTATTTTTAATAAATTGGAGCCATTGAATGGTCTTTCGGGCCCATTACTAATAGGTATAACTACTAATACAAGTATCCTTATCTACAATTACTTGTTAAGTCTGTAATGACTTTCACTCATACGCTTATGCCAGTCCGGTCCATCGTAAACTCGCCGCGGGGGTGACTGGCAAGGTACGCGCTGCGAGACGTAGTACTTTGACTACTCCACATTCAGTAGCATACGGTCGGGTGCATTCAGACTTTTAATCCAGAAAATCCATTGTAGCATCTATACTGTAAATATGCAAATAAAGATACAGTCTGATACAGGTTGGAATACAATCATAATACATGGTGAAACGAGATGGTAGATACTCCGGGGTGAATAGCCGTCGAAGTCATGGATCCCGTCGTGATATGGTCAGCGGCAGAGCAATAGTTGATAAGAGATGTAAGTTCAACCATAGACAATAAATATAAAATACCTTGTTTACAGTACTGTGCAAAAGTAACCATTTGAGCCGCTGCTCTCCGAGTCAGCGTCAACAGGGATTCCTGCCTCCTCATACAGAAAGGTCGAAGTCAGGGTGAAGGCGCAGGCGTCCATAGGTGAACATGTGAGATATTTATTTTAATGAAGGTTGAAGACGAGTGGTATAACGACGAGCGAGCAGCCTTTCGAAGTAGGAGTGTGACGGAAAAGATGTGTGGAGGAAGAAGTCGAATTAATGAGGGATATAGACGAATATTCCAGTCTTTATACCAGACTAGGGGTGGAATATGTCTTTGCTATCGGATCCTATTCTAATTAAATTTCGATGCCGAGCCTACACGCAGCTTTCATTATTGGGCAAGTCTCAAGAGGATAGTGCGGAACGAAAGCGAACTCTGTTCCGCTCTTGTGACCGCTAATTGTCAGTATTGAGCGACGTGCCGGCGGGATCAAATAGTGAGAACAATTATTAATTAGGTGTAGGGAGGCATTTACAAATTACGATCAGACATTATAGGATATAGCAAAATACAGCAACCGGCAGGGAGCTTGTGGCGTGTCGGAAAATATATCACCACCAGACTGTGACCACCACCACCACCTCGATCCTTAAGCTAACGCCTTCAAGCCTCAAGCTTCACGTGTCATTTATTATTAATTTGTGATATTTTCCTAGGGCAGCTGATTTGATATTCGCCAATTCCTTTGGTTGTAAACCCCGAGAGCGTCTGTTAATACAGCTGCAATGACATCATTCTGTAGTCTTCTAATTGTATTTCCATGCCGAGCCTACACGCAGCTCTCATTATTGAGTAAGTCTCAAGAGATTAAGGAGTTTGCAGTATTAAGATTTACGATCAGACATTTCAACTACAGAATGATGTCATTACAGCTGCATAACAGGCGGTATTGAAAGGCCGTCGTGTGACCTCACTAAGCAGACGGCACGGACAGAACAATGTTATCTTCGTTGCGGGAAATAAGAAGTACAGTGATATAGCTACATGGAATGAGAGAATAAATACCTTCGTTGCAGGAAATAAGAAGTAAGGTAAAAAAAGGATTTATAAGGGATCGGAAATGTGTACGTAATGTGAAATGTGACAGTAAAGTTCTGACTATCGTTCGGCGGCAGTCAGCCTATATGCATGTGGTTATATGTGTGTGGTGAGCTGCTACAGCGGGGTTACAGCTATCGGGGTTTGCACCGTTGCTTGCATCCAAAGGAATAGGTGAATATCAAATCAGCTGCTCGAAGAAAATATCACAGATTAATAATAAATGGCAATTAAAGGGTTTAGCTTAGGGATCGAGGTGGTGATGGTGGTGGTGCTGATGATGATATATTTTCTGATACGCCACACGATCCCCGCAGGAACGCCTAGGAACACTGGTTGCTGTATTTCTAAACTTAATGCATAATGCATAATATAATGCTTTCGTCCCGCATTATCCTCTAGAGACCTGCTCAATAATGAAAGCTGCGTGTATGCTCGGCATCGAAATACAAACACAATTAGAATAGGATCCGATACAAAGACATCTTCCTCCTCCGGCCTGGTATAAAGACTGGAATATTTGACCATTTCTCGAGTCATTAGTTCAACTTCTTCGTCCACACATCTTTTCCGTCGCACGCCTACTTCAAAAGCCAGCTCGCTCGTCGTTATACCACTCTCTTCGACCTTTATCAAGCACATATCCGGCACATTCACCTATGGGCGTCTTCACCTTCCCCCTGACTTCGACCTCTTCGTATGAGGCAGGAATACCTGTTGACGTTGACTCGGAGAGCAGCACCGGTCACTATTGCACAATAACATGAACTTGCAAGGTATGTATATTACTCGTCTATTACTCAGCCTGAATTTCTTACCATTCCTCTGTAGTTAGTCTCGCTTGTCACATTCACCCCGTGTTACGAAGGGATCGTCCATGACTTCGACGGCTATTCACCCGTTTCTACCATTCCATTCGTTACGTTTGTATCATGACAGTATCCCAAACCTATTCCATTATGCTCACTATATTTACAGTATAGATATTATAATGGACTTTCTGTATTGAAATGTTTGAATGTATCCGACCGCCGTAATTATGTTACTGGAATGTGGGCCAGGAGTCAGTGGGGCAGTCAGAGAGTCAATGAAGTATGTAGTTAATTTTTTTTTGGCAAAGTCACTACAAGCTTGTATTATAGTAATGAGCCCAGGCCTCTCTACCCTGATTCTTTCTCTATGATATCCTATTGGTCAGTCAGTGTGGCGCTGTGGCTCTTGTAGAACGTGTCTATTAGACGTTTTCTTCTTCTTTAGATTATTGACTGGAATTATGATGATCACATGTGGGTGTGTCGAACGCAGTTGGGAGCACTGTGTGAGGAACATTCTGATCTTTATTCGATCGGACGATGAGTTTAAATTCCTTTTTTCAATATTCACACTTTCTGTGACGCTATATTTACGGACTTTAGTCTAAATTTTGCGGGCCAGACGCGGGCTATTGAAACTTAAAGAAGACTATGGAGTGTAGATTATCACCTAATGTAATACAGCCGTCGCTACCAATCCAAAGGAAAAAAACGGGGCCCGCAGAAACGTCTGAAGAAACGAGTTGAGCCTGAGGGGTAGGCTTTCAGTAACAATTCTTACTTTTAATAAATCGGAGCCATTGAATTCTCTTTTTGGCTCATTAATATACTAGGTATCCTTATCCACAAGAAGCTTATTCCCCTGAATCTTATGTCAGTCCAGCCCATCGTCGCATCGGTGCCAACTGGCAGGTTACACGTTACGGGATCTACTACTTCCTTGACTAATTCTCTACACAAAGGTACGGTCAGATACATTCAAACATTTCAATCCAAAAAATCCATTATAATATCTATACTGTAATTATGGCGAGAATAGGGATACAGTTTGGAGTATATCATGATACAAGGTGAACGAAAATGGTAGATACGCGTGATAGCCGTCGAAGTCATGGATCCCGTCGTAATATGGTGGTAAATGTGACAAGCGAGACCAGCTGCAGAGGAACAGTAAGAAACGTAAGCTCAACCATATACGAGTAAATAACATACCTTACGTGTTCACGATATTGTGCAATAAAAACCATTGCTGCTCGCAGAGTCAGCGTCAACAGGGATTCCTTCCTCCTCATGCAGAGATGGAGATGCCGAAGTCAGGGTGAATGTGAAGGCGTCCATAGATATCCAAGATATGGGTGAGAGGGATATACGCTTTGATGAAGGTCAAAGAGAGTGGGATAACGGCGAGCGATCTACCTTAGAAATAGCGTCGGAAAAGGTGCGCTTTGAATGTGGTCGAAAATGAAGAATATAGAATAATAAGATTCTAGTCTTTATACAGATCAAGGACAATGGATGCCTTTGCTATCCGATCCCATTATACTTCCATGCCGAGCCTCAAGTTTCATGATGAGCAAGAGGACAATGGACGAAAACGCTGATTGGCTAATATACTAGTAGACATTCAAACTCCGCCCCCTGCTTGTCGGCCGTTCTCACTTCGACCCTCAAGCTAACCCAGGCTAACCCCTGCAACTAACATTTGACATTTATGGTATCCTCTTTCATCAGATGCTTTGATATTGGTCATTTTCCCTTTGGGCGCAAACCGCGCAAATTTCATCTCGGGCGTTCCGATAGGGCGTGCCCGCCCTCTCCTTTTTTAAATTGGGTTCGTCGTGCTATTCACTATTATACACGTGCTAAAACAATCTGAAGCTTGATATTTGATCCTGATCTGCTCCAAATGACTATTGTTCTCACTCGATCTTTCCTGCCGACACGTCGCTCATTGCTATCTCGGGCATATTTGTGGTTTCACCATCCCACTCTGCCCCTTGTTCCTATTTCTGCAAATAACCTTATTGGAATCCAAATTCCATTTTTTTTCTGTACCTCGATTGCACGCGTCGACATCCTGGTCCTTTGACCAGCCCCTTTGACCTTTTACAAGTCTCCCACAACCCGCAAAGCGATCGTTATCATCATGGTGGTACATATTCTTGAGGATTTCAATTCCTATTGCTTATTACCTTGACAGGGAATCAACTAAGTACTATGAGGCTTAAAGCATAATGGACATTGGGGACCGGCGTTGCTTACGTAAGGCACAATGAACCCATTGTGTGGATCTTGAACTTTCTTTGTGCTTTAACCTTTTGTCTGTGGGTCTTGATATAAGGCTTTGACCTTTATTTCTCCTGCTTTTATTTCCTCAAACCACGACGAAATCATTATCAGTCGAGCTTTGCTCCTCGCCTTACACTCTCTTACCTTATCCGCTCTCGACTTTTCACATACAAATGGATACCTTCCTCTCACTCGAACTTATCGATAATGCCATCGTCGAAATACCCGATAATTCTCCAGTTGACCTGGAGCAACCCTCAAATGGATTTGGGTACTGTACTATCCCATAACTGCTTCAGTATCTCCATCTCGTTCTTTGTCTCGCATTATATTATCGTTGCTAAATTTGCTGACGCAGGTATTTAAAGATGGAAACTCTGCCCCATTCCGCGTTATAATTATTACGTTCGCCAATTCCACCTGCTATACCCAGCAACGCTTTTCCATTCGAATGTTATGATCACTCCACGCCTTTCCTGTTTGTTCCATCCTGTAGCCTCAGTAGCGTTCCCATATACCTGAAATTATATATATTGATGACTATAACTTGAAACGCGTGATGATTGATTTTGATAGAACCATACAAGGGGGTCGAAGTTCGAGTTTAACTTGTGTGCTTCAGATAATTATTATCGCAAATAATAATACGGCATTTCTAAAACTTAGACATAGCTAGCTTTCGAGCATGCTCGCTTTTATATGGAGTGACTATTCCCAGAATTGTATTACAAGACGTTATTTAATTTGGAGGAGCCTGGAGACTAGAAGTCCGCTACAGGCGCCCTGGCTCACACGTTACTGCTGTAGTGGGTGCTTAAATGCATAGGCTAAGATGACCTTCATCGCACTGAAGGTATTACATATTATTATACAAATGGATAAGCTTTTGGTAATCTCAATACGATATGGTGGGGCTGCGAAATCGAAAACCAAGAAAAATGCACGACTAAGTATAATTACGACGGGATATGCTTTTCATCTGATTTCCTATCATTGGGCAGCACTAGAGTATCATGAGATTGCAAGGGTTCCTCCTTTTGGACAAGTGTGGCTGAGATACTGTGTGCCGAAGGCGATGGAGGCAACGATGGAGAGGCCTAAATGCCCGATTCAATGTCAATATCATGAAGTTTGATAGAAGACTCGTCTCAGCGAGGATCACGTCGGTCTATGACACGTTCGATCGAGAAAGAGACGTTGAGGGGGATCGGGGCACGTATAGTCCTGAGTATAATTAATAAATAAACAGTACATCCTTGAATAAATCATAGATACTTACTTTTACTGAGATGACGGAAAGGTTTACGCAGGAAATTAAAACAGATTTTATAGGTCGTTGCGCTTCCTCTACAAAGCCGAAGAAGGGAAAGAAGATAAAGGCGCTAGCAGGGAATAGCCAAATGTTCAATTCGAAGTTAAGCTTCACGAGTGGTAGGGAGTCGATAATGAGTGCCGGATACTGTCGACTCGACTGAAGCCCCACTTTGTGTCGGACCAGCTAACCCAGGGCGTTACTTGGGTAGTCGTAAGGTTGAAAAACATGAAATGAATGGATACAGGAGTGGTAATGCAGATTTCGACGGTTACCAGGGCCATTAGTCGGAAGTAACGGTGCATGTTCAGTGTAGGGTTGTTCGCCATAAGACTGGCGAATTTCCTCCGACGTCTCATGAAAGTAACCAGCGTAAGTGCTGAAAACGCTCCAGATTCAAGTTCGGATACTCGAGGAATATTATTACTCACCAGCATACAAGAAAGAAATGACACCGATTAAAATAGGCCACATGAAGACAAGCGGATGGCCAGGGGGATGCTAAAGGTCGAAGGCCAGTAGCCTACATTTTCGAAGATATCGAAGCGGTAGCCTTGAACAATATAGTCTGAACGATTTATGAGTAATCGTTATTCTCGAATATCATAATGAACATCCGTAATGCTATAACCAGGACAGGAAGACCGACGCCAATGGCAAGGTCGACATAAATCGCGCGACGTTTCTGAAATCATCTTTGAACACAGCGCATCTAGAAATTAGAAAAGAACTTACCTCAGTTTTTGAGCTGTAGACCTGAGAAACCGTCGCAATGGCGAAGAGTCTACGGTTGATGCAGAGAGATGCGGCAGGAAGGGCTACGCTTAGTCTAACGATAAGTTTGGTAGCTATTGAAATGTATGAGTATGGAGTTCCTAGAAATCCGTAAATTATAACTAACAGATATCACACCAAGGAGCCCAATGTGTGTCGACGCTATCGGCCCAAACAAGGACGTTCATAAAGTGTACGAGACAGCGTATTGCCGTCCAAACAATGAACAAGCATATCTTAGAACTCCAAGGGTGCAAGTTCCATGGGAGAGGGATAGGGACTAGTACGAAACCGAGAAGAGATAGTACAGCGTAGAGGACGTCAGCCATAGCGATGAATGGATGAAGGGTGTGCGTAACGTTAAGGAACGAAAGGATGTGACTGGAAAGATGTCCACGTTGGTGAGAGTCTAAGTTGCCTAACTGATCATAGCTTCCAACAAGCAACCAAGTATTCGGTCAGTCTATTGTTCAGAGACCCATTGTCCTTGCCGACAACATGTTTGCACAAGAAAAGCCTTGGTTTGTGTCCGTCAATAAATCATTCATTTAATATTTTGCTCGTTAAACATACCAGATTATGGGAGTACTCAGAGGGTATTGTAACCTTCGTATACGAGTATGAGAGTATATATGGGTAGGCGTATATAGGTGGAGGGAACAATACCAGCGAAAGACGCTGGTCGCATTCGGAATGGCGGAGTTTGAAAATCTGCGCTTTGAGCGTGCTATTGTGCTCCCTCAGCTGGCAGATCCGACGGAAAATGCTATCAAAACTGCTAACTAAACGGCAGCATGCTTATTGTTCTCATCATCTAAATACACGCTAGGAAACATAAGTTGTTTCTTCCTCGCCCGTTACCCACAACCCTTAGAGCCTGTAATACTCCTTCCAGCGACGTTTGCCCGTCATGCACCATCTTGAGATGCCCATTGCTTCTTTCCTCTCCGTCCCATTGCTGTTGTCCTCGTTGCCATCGCACATTCGGGTACGTCTCTTCTACTTCCTAATGTTGTACCCATGTCTAACCATATTGCATTCAGGCTGGTAACATCGCAATCATTTCCCTGGTCGCCTGGCTCACTGTTATGAGCATTATTCGAGGAGTGAACTCCATTGCATGGGCAGGGAACGTTGATATTAAGCTTCTTGTGTGGTGTGATATCAGTATGTCCGCTTATATTCTCGTTATTACTGAACGTTGACCTGTTGCATAGCGACCAAAATTACAATCGGCTTTACGTTTGCTGTTCCCTTGTCGGCTCTGTGTGTCCTGAAGCACCTGGAATCAGTTGCTGCCGCGCGTAGTACGATGACTAGAAGTCTCGACAAGCGACATCGTCGGATCTTTGAAGCCGTTATGTGCTTCGGTGTCCCAATGATCTTCATGGCTCTTCGTAAGCTCTTTTCTACATCTCCACTGAATCACACTGATATATGTGCAGATTATATTGTTCAAGGTCATCGTTTCGATATCGCTGAAGATCTTGGATGCGCCCCGGCTGTTTACATCTCTCTTGCTGCTATCTTCATCCTCTGGTTCCCCCCGCTTGCTTTCTCATTCATTACGATGGTTTATGCCCGTAAGTGAATATATCATCCATGAACAACGCATTGCTAATATTATTTCCCAGTCCTTGTTCTGCGTCATTTCCTTCATCACAGAATCTCCTTCGCAGCCCATCTGAAAAATTCCCAGTCTGCTCTCACGGCTGGCCGTTATTTCCGTTTGATGTCGCTAGCGATCGTCGAGATTGTCTGGGACAGCGGTTGCAACATTTATGTTCTATATACCAATGTCGTCAGTGGTTTGCGACCGTGGACTAGCTGGGCCGACGTCCACTCTAATTTTTCCCGCATTGGACGTTTTCCCAATTTCCTCCTTTCTCAAGACGTCATCAGTAGTTTTCTTTTCCAATGGTGGATTATTCCTATTTCTTGTTTCTTTTTCTTCGGTTTCTTCGGTTTCAGCGAAGAAGCAATATCGGATTACCGTGTAGCCTTCCGTTGGGTGTCCCGCGTCATTTTCCGTCGTAATGTGTCCAAATTCGACCCTGCCGCTCCCCTTCCCTCATAGTACGTGTTTATTATTTTTCTCGCCATGTTGAATTGACATTCATTTCCTAACAGCCATCCCAGCCGTGGCAGTTCCTCAACTCTGCATTCTAATTCGAAGTCGGCTCTCCGACACGACTCTCAGCCGAAGAAAAAACCTTGGGACACTTTGTCCATTTCTTTTTCTGACCTGGATGATGACTCAAACTCTATCGCCCCCTCGTACACTGAAGAGACACCCGTTGTTTCAGTATTGGCGCCGTTCGAGTCGTCGCAAAACAAGGAGCTTGCAACACATGTAGCACGATTTTCAATGCCTCCTGACCTTGGAATCACTATCTCCCCAATCAACCTTGATTGCCACCGATTTTCCTGGCCTTTGGATCAACATGCACGTAATACGACTATCCCTGCCAGCGAATCGTGATGATGCGAAGAACTCTTCTTTGTGACTTTACATGCACGCACCCGCGGGCCTTGTCATTTAATCTTCAACATGTCCGAGTCTACGGCATCTCGACATCATTTCATGAACTCATATGTTCACCTATCGCTCCTTTCACGTTTCTTCTTCAGCCCTCTGTATCGGTCATTTCTTCTTTTTGCATCTGGTAATACCCATGTACTAAGTACCTCAGCATTCAATACAACCTCAAAATCATGTAGATCCTCTGTCATACCTATGCGGTTCAATGTAGATTAATTTTTGCCATTGTTCTAGACCAACCCAACAATTTATACCGACGTGCCCTAGGCTGAGCGCTGTTGAGCGTGCCTTCAATGAGCCGTCAAAGGGTCGACTGCCACTTCGTCTAATGCAATATGCTGTATTTTACAATACCAATAACTCTATATTTCAAAATACGCCCCGCCTGAGTCAGTAAGCCGAACTCGTTTATTTCCTTCTTCGCGTGCATGTCTCTTTTGTTGCCGAAGTCCGGGTTTCGTCCCGAACTGGACCGAAGCCGACGGTTCGGTTTAAAATAGCAGTGGTTCGAGACCGTGACCGTTTATTAGTGGTTCGTTCGGGCTCTAAACCGGTTTCAGCCCGCTGGACCGTAGTCCCAGAGGGTATTTTGTGCTTTTCTATACATCCCTTCATAAACCGGTCAGATAAGGGTGACAATAAGTTCCATACTATATATAAGTAATTACAGAGCTGAAACAACTGAAGTAGGGTCCTGTTTTCTGAAGGAATCGACTTTTTGACGCAACGTTGAGGAAAACGTGACAATCCTGAGAGCGTGTGACACAACCCGCTCGGTGCTGTCACGCTCCTGTTATCTATAGTAGGAACTGGTTCCAGTGGGCTAGACGGGTTGGGACCGGTTTATAAATAAACCAAACCGACAGGACCAATTATTAAATGGTTCGGTTCGGTCAGTCTATTATTGGTCCGGTTCGCGGTCTAACCCGAACTGGCCCAGACTAGCGGCAAAACACGTCTCCCGTCTCATGCTAGCTGGAAAATATCGCATCGCAGCTGAATTTCGAGTTGGAAGCCCTCTGGAGGCCCAAGCATCCCAATGTGATAGGCTTGAGAATAATTGCTTGCATTTTTGGTCTAGGTTTTCGCTAAAGAATCGCTTCCAGAAAAGCACCGATGATTGCTTATTGTTCCCTCCCAAGCGCCATGGTCACCGAGAATTTCCTAATCTTAACGACAGACGCTCCCCTTATTTGTAGACGTTACTGAAAATTTAATCTTCCAATAATTGGGAAATGGCCCACGCTGAGCGGAGTTTGAAACCAATTGTCTTCACAGGCTGGTCCGATCCATAGTTTCCATAGGACAAATCGACCATTGCTCCTACCCGTAACATTCTTATGATGTCGAGTCTTCCCTGTCTTTGCAGCTTTGCTCGACTCCCTTTCCCCCCGTATCTGTCCTCCTCCGTTCACCAGCCGTCTCCGAGCAGACATGCATCACCCTGAGTTCCCCATCGTTTCGTTTATCTGCATTCCTTTACTTTTGGCTTCATTGCCATCTCACATAACAGTAAGGATTGCCTATTTATTTCTTTAAAACTTGCTGATTTTGATCCATCATCCAGGCTCGCAGCATCTCGATTCTTTCTCTTATGTTATGGCTTTGCGTCATGAGTCTTATCCGAGGCATAAATGCCATTGTTTGGACGGACAATGTTGAGGTTAAGCTGGTGCGATATTGGTAAGGGTCTTTTCAAATTGTCAGAAATCAGCTGCTAATTCTTGTATCGCGTCTCAAACAGTAACTAAAATCACTATTGGCTTCACTTTCGCCGTTCCTGCTTCAGCTCTATGTCTTTTGCGTCAACTAGAAAGCGTCGCATCTGGGCGTAATGTTCATACATCCTAAGAACATAAACGCAAGAGACGTATATTTGAATGCATTATGTGTTTTGGTCTTCCTTTGGGCTTTATGGCACTCCGTAAGTGCTTCACATACACATTCAAATATGCATATTAAAAATTTGCAGATTATATTGTGTAAGGTCATTGTTTCGATCTTCTTGAAGACATCGGCTGTCTGTCCACACAATATTTTTCCATCTCTGCTTTATTTATTTTATGGATCCCCCCATTGATTATGTCTTCGATTTCCTTTATCTATGCGGGTATGTGAAATACTATCCTGCGATGACTTTCTTCTGACTTTCCTTAGGTTTGGCCCTTCGCCATTTCCTGCACCATCGTATAACTTTCGCCACGCACCTCAAGAACGCACAGTCGTCTATTAGCCCCACCAAATTTTTTCACCTCATGGCACTTGCTATCGTCGAGATGGCGTGAGATACAGGCATCAACTTTTACATTTTATGGTTCAATCTCCTTCCTGGATTACGTTCCTACGTCAGTTAGGACTCAGTGCATTTCAACTTCTCCCGCGTGGTCCAATATCCCAATTTTCTTCTATTTCCTGCATTTATCTCCCAGGCCGTATTGCAATGGCGGATTATTCCAAGTTCTTGTTTCCTTTTCTTCCTTTTCTTCCTTTTCTTTGCCTTCGGCGAGGAGGCCATGTCGGATTACGGCGCTGCTTGGACTTGGTTCAACAAAGTAGTCTTACGGCGACAGCACGGCCGCACATTGCCCCCTTCATTGCCTCTTTATAAGTAAGTTAACATCTTCTCTATATATTCTCCTTTATTAACCGATCTCAGGACCCCAAACCTCCTCGCTATAACTCTTCATCATCTCGTACTTCAATTAGCAGTCAATCCTGGGACCAACTTTCACTGAAACTCCCCGAATTTAACAACCTCGGGGATAGACCAATCTCGGTGATCTCTACTCAATTCGTGGACCGGGACAATATTCAGACTGTAAAAGAAAACACAGTCCTCGACCTCCTCCCCACGGCATTACCACCCTCCCCTCGCGAATCTGTGCATATTCACTCACCCCCATCCGCAACTCAGCAGGATCTATTCACTTCGACATGCATGATGGATACAGAGCACCCACCGATGTCGGTGATGATTCATCCTCAGATGTCATAACCCGCATCGCACTGGAGAACTTCGACCCTTCTACGAGGTTACATGACTCTTTTCCAGAAAAATCAGATCAATAATTCATGTTGTTTAGTTTAAACTTACGTATATTTCCTAAAATTATCCCTAATACCGAAGTAGAAGTATTTGTACACTTGTAATATCGAATTATGAAGCAATCGGAATCATCGTACCCTCTAGCTGTGTCTACATTCGTACATATACTATTTAATTTGTTTTGGAACAGAATGAGAAGCAGACTTTTGGTGATACTCAAGCCTCAGGCTCGGTGCAAAAGTGACAGAAAAGACACATAATAGACACCAAAAAAAAAGTGTACATATAGCTTGAGACCTGCTCAAATCACGAGAGAATTGATACATGATATACTTAAACTAACGATACAAATGTTGTGGAAAAAATGTAACAAAATAAGCGTCTGATCGAAATCCAATAAAGCGAAATTGATAGAAATTGTATATAGGGAGGATGCTTGGGAGAAAGAAGGTATGCGGGTATCGCTTCTGCAACAAAATATGAATAGTCTGCGTGGGGATGAAATGTTCTAAAAGCTCACCAGAGGTTACGAAACGACGCAGTAGCCGCCGCCAGGCGTAGAATACTGACTATCTTCCTCGATAGGACCTTGCTGCTCATCGCCGGTAGTGAAAAGAGTAATGAATGTGTCCATTGTAGAGTAGGACGCGAAAAAACCGGTGTGTGTGGGTTGTGGTGTGGGTGCGTTTTGACGTTGCGCTTTGTTACAGTGCGAGAGCCTTTATACAGGATCCATAGCACCTTGGTCGGGATGAAAATGAAAGGAACAATGGTCAGTAAATATGACAAACAATGGTCAGTAAATGTGACAAACAATGCTACCGTACGCGAAATAAACCTTATATCAAAGGTCCCATTGTCCTCCGGCGAGTTTCGTCCGATTGAGGGGTATGTTGCCTCGCTTCCCATTGTCCGTGGATAATCGAGAAATCGTACCAATTTAGTGCATGAGTTTCGATATGTTTAGAACGCCGCAGTCACGGGGAGCGGTACCTTGTTTTGGACGCGCGAAAACTCGTCCAAAATTCAAAGTTTTTGCCAGCGCTTCAATCAGCGAAGATATGGGTATTACACTGAATAACGGAAGATCATATACCCCTCGCCATCGTCGAAATTGTATGGGATACAGGGGCTAACATTTACGTCTTAGTTTGTAATGCTGCCGACTTGCGTCCTTGGACTAGGTCGATGTACAGATCCATGTTGATATCGTCATACTCGAGTCGATCTTCTCAGGCCACCTTTGAGCCGTCTCCCGTGGAGAATCGTAAGGATGCCAGCTCGCAATCGGCTACTTTCGAGGCCTCTTCCGCTGTGGATCATTTAGCCTTCAGGCCACTGAAGACGAAATGCCGCCGCCGGTTCACGACGTTTCTAGTTCCCGAGTTTCCCCTATCTCTGCCTCCATTGACGATCACCATGTCGAAAGCGAAACTGAGACGTGTTCTGAGAGCATCGTCAATAATGTTAAGCCTGACGCGACGCACAAGAGTGACGAAGTCGTTTAGGCTTCATCCTGATTCCCTGTAATTTCATGTGTATTAATCCCTCCCTGCATGTATTCCTTCAAGGATCAACCCACATCATTCATTTTACTTTCTACTTTCTGTATCTCTGGCATATTCCATTATTTCAAATACAAACATTGCTTTTTTTTTCGTCTTTTTCCGACTGCTGCTGGGATTTACGACGATGTCGCAGGTACCCAGTGTGTAGGGTAAGAATTATACCAGTCGAAAGCGATCCCGTGACGCAGTAGAGTAATGATCGGGAATGAACATAATCGAGAATCCTCAATATGCAAGTACAATAAATGCACAACGACAATGTCTAGAAGCTGGAGTTTACTAGCCCCTGGTTAAAGTCCAACTTGAATGCATCAGTAAACTCGGTTTTATGTCGCGGCCGATCCTGAGTGATCCGGGAACACTGTCTATTCATTTGGGGCGTTTCAGACGCCCTGGACAGCGCTGGATCGGCTCGGACACGCGAGAACACTGCACCCAGTTTACTGATGTGCTTTGGTAGGCCGCAATTATATACAGTAATATCGCGCTTGTTACTTATAGGCAGTATCATATTGAGTCGTTAGGATAAAGTGATTGAGAAACAGAGGCAAACGAAAGCTACAAGTTGATTGAGAGGTAAGGAAGGGCTAACAACGGTTGGATAAATAGCTAGGTTGGGTGCAGCGGATTTATGTAAAGGAGTGTTACGAAAGTGAGAAATATAGTACACAGGACAGTTATCGGAAGAGGCATGCGAGTATGAATACAGAGAGGGCAATGAAAGTTTTTAAAAGATCTAGTGTCAAATTGCGCGTGGAAGATTGTTGTCGTCAACATCGTAATGGGAGTCCTGTATGAGAATGGATTGCCTGGTCTGCTCGCCGTCTTGATGTGAAGACTGGGAAGCCTCATTAACCTCAGTAATGGGAGAAGATTGCGTTGTTGAATCAGCTATCGTTTCTATGTCTGTATCCCGTGGAGCCTCGCTGGCAGTCTCGATGACTGGAAGATGATCTGAGTCGGTTATTATAGAATCATCGCTGGGAGACGATGGCTCCGAAATATTGATAAAAGACGTCGATAAATAATGGCTGGGATAAGATGGCATAGTTTCATCATATGAAGTCGGAAGAATTGATGATCCGAGGTCGAGAGTCTTCTGTTCCTGGAATGATTTACCAGGGGCCGAAAGAGTTGAATCGCTGTTCCTATGCGCACTAAAAAGTGGAGTCAAGACCTAGTCGTAAAAGGAAGACAAAAATAAATTTACCGATGAAGTGGCAGAACATGACCGACCAATGGCGTCGGCTTGACTTTCTGGCGAAGGATATTCCGACGAATCCACTGGATAACCACGCGATAATCGTTTTTCGCTTCTTCGCCAAATCCAAAGAAAAGAATGAAGGCCACGGAAGAGATAGGGATGATCCACCATTGTATAACGGTTTGGATATGATATTGAGTAGGGACCAGGAAGATCGGAAAGAGCCCCACCCGGGAGAAATTCGAATGGACGTTTTGCCAGCTAATCCATGGTCGAAGGCCGGTAAAAGTGTTGTAATAAAGAATATAAATGTTGGTTCCAGTGTCCCAGAAGATTTCGAAAACAGCGAGAGCCATGAGACGGAAGTAGCGAGCCGGGCTGATAGCAGAATTGGAGTTTCGAAGAACAGAAGCGAATTCAATTCGCCTTTTTAGGAAATGGTGGAAGGCAGCAACTGTGGATAAGAAATTAGAAAATCATCGTAAAGGACGGAATGATTCACTTACGTGCCAGCATCATTGAGATGAGCGAAATAATTAAAGGGGGGACCCACATCAAAAATACAGATGCGAGTGAGAAATAACTCGTTGGGTAGCAACCGAACTCTTCCAGAAGATCGTAGCGATGACCTTGAACGATATAGTCTACACACGATATTGTTTAGCCTCACATTTATGGAACGGAAAAAATCACTTACGCAAACCCATAAAAATCATAGGTACACCAAAACAGAGGAAAGCTTCGAAAATCATTCGTCTCCGCTTGTCCGTATGGCTAATGTAAGTCTGTCTGGTTGAAGAGACTTGCTCCAATTGGCGACATATACAGAGAGCTGACAGAGGAACTGCGAAGGTGAATCCTACTAAGAGCTTCGTTGCTGAAAAGCGGCAAACCAAGCGGTGAGATAAAGAAAACATAAAGTATTAAGTAAACGTACTAATATCACACCATACTTGAAGTTTTATTACGACGTTATCGGCCCATATAATGGAGTTTATTCCACGGATTAGATTCATAACCGTCAGCCATGCGACTAGGGAGATGATTGCTACGCTCTTCGCCTGTAACACACAACGTTAGCCATATAACGACGGGTAAAGGTTCGGCAACTCACCCTAACATGAGACGGCAGCGACGAAAGCAAAAACGGGACGAGGAGAAAGGAGACAATTGGAAATTCTGGGTGCTTCATCTCAAGAAGTCGTCAATGTGGGAGGGAGCAGAGCTGCGCAAGAGAGCAAGGTAATCCGGAAGAGGGGTAGGAACACGAACAAGCATCATTACTCTTTGCTCAAAACTATTATATGACAGACCTCAGTGTCGCAGGACAATAGGATTCTGAACACTTATTGTCCTGGTGATTCAACTTCCGTCAACAATAGATGTAGGAGCCAATCAGGGCGTGGGAAATTATGATCAACCTCGCTCGAAGGTTTGTATTGGGGACACTATCTGCGAGCCAATTGTCTGTAAGTATAACGGCGATCGACAGCCTTCGTAACTAACTGCAGCGTTTGTTATTATTATTTCCTTAATGAGAAATACTCCGTATCCTGATTACCATAGGCCCATTGTGCGCCGGCAGACTCATCTGGAATTAGACTCTTACATCAACTAGAAAAATGTCGGCAAATTTATATCATCGGAATTGCTGTCGACTATTTAGTTATCTCCGGAGTACATATATACTCTGACTTCAGTATTATATTTGAACCAATGGTCCAATACCCTTGTTTTGTGCATTATTCTCACGAAAGCTAATGGTGAAGTCTCGTTCCGAAGAAGGGGGGCATATATTTTGCAATACGAATACGAAAAAAAGAAAAGATGAATGACAAGGGTATACGTATAGTAATATTACAATCTGATATATAATACAACAAGGCGAAGTTGGGAACAAAACAAAGGTAGACAATACAACGATACAGTAGTTCTATTGATACAAGTAGAATCGTAGACTCAAATCATGAAATGGATTCATTCGTGTACTATTCAGGCAGTCAGTTTCGATACGCCGACCAACTGACAAAAAATCTTTCATACCTTGTTCTAAGACAAAACACAGTATCCGCCAAAAGCACCGTTGGAGGACTCTTCGTCCACGGGAAGTTCGGATTCAACTTGAATGGCGTCAACGCCGGTAAAGATATTGAAAAATGTGTCCATCAAGGTGAGTGAGTTTTTGGGTTGGCGAGATGGCAAAAGAGTTATGAGAGAGCGAATGGGTTGGGCTGCAGCGAAGCTCAGCTATGTCTACTCGTGTAAGCGATAGGTTGAGGGTCAAAGAGTAGGTTGTAGACGCTTTGGTTCTGTGCGCAATACTTTATAGAGAGCTATTGAACTCCGAGAGCTATTATGTGACTGCCGGCCGGACAAAGGGGGACAAAGGCAAAGGATTAATTGCAAGGTTCATCCGCAGCGATATTGGGCGAAACCTCGTCTGCATTGTTCCTGTTCCTGTACGCCACGTGTGAGGTAAAATTCTTTAAACAAGAAAGTCCTCGCACATATAGCTGATTACGATGATATCCAGCGGAGGCCCATCATGACCAGTTCCTTGGCTATCGGTCAGACACGTACAGGGGAAATAGATAGTCAATAAAAAAGAATAAGTCGGCTGAGCGGCATGTGCAAGCAAATTCAAAGGAACAATGGACATATTGCGCTAGCTTGTGGTCAAACGATAATCAGCAACTTTGTAGTGTTTGTGCTCAAGCGCACCGATCTCCCGGTTCCACGGACAATGGACACTATTAAGCTCCCTTCGCTCCTCGTGTACTCTCGTCGGGATTTTTCTTTCTTAGTAGCTCCCCATTGTCCTCACAATATAGTGTGAAAATGAACAATGCAGAGGAAAACGAGTATAAAGCATCTCAGTCCTTGCTTTGACCTCCCTAATTCAAAGCGTCCTCATCCTTTCCAAGACTCTGCACGTCGCCTAAGGCCCAACCACCCCTCCTATTCGAAAGCTACTCTTCGTCATTCATAATGGACTCATTCATTGATATCTTCTCTACCTCCCTATCGGGGTCTAACGAAACCCCTGTCGAATCTTTTTCGACTTCGTCAGAGGATAGCCAGGTGCCTCTCGATTCTGATTCAATGCAAGCTTGGAGTGGGTTTTGTGTGATTGTTTAAATCCCCATGTATGTCTGTTCTATCCTTTAGATTGACTTTTGTTTACAATTTCTTAGAGATTCATCCATCCAAGATATACGTTCGCCCTTCAACGCACCTTGATTCACCGAAGCATTATAATGATTACTGTCTCTTTCCCTCTTCGTTCATCTCTATTCCCATTCCACCTCGTTATAGCCCACATCCTGTATCCATTATTACTATGTATCAAACATACCCACGTCACTGTAGTTGATGAGATTATATTTTCGTAGAAGCCGGTCTGTCTACTTCGTAGCTATTTGTCCGTAAATTCAGAGGATATTGCCTAATATGATTCAGCCAGCTCTTTGACCTTCCACTTACTGAACGAAGAATTACTTACTGTTACTAATTAGCGAAAGAAGTTTTACACTTGTGTAAAGGCATGTCAGTGGATTGTATCATATGCCGCGAGGAAATAATCGAGCATATTTATTCTTGAAATCTTGAGCTCTGCAGTTGCAATTGATACTCGACTTCAGCTTCACTTTGACTTCACTGGCAGAAACTGGCAAGGCAGAGAGTCGTGACAGAAAGACGACGCGTGACAAAAGGTGACGCGGCCTCGTAACTGCTTCGCGTCAAGTCCTCTCCATCCTCTGATCTTCCTACCAATTTATCTACAACCATGAGTGGAGAAAGCTCCCAAATGCAAGTCGACACTGCTCCCAAGATCGACGTCGACGCTTATGTCTCCGGTCTCTACTCAACTGTCCCACCAGAGCTCCAAGCCTTGGTGGAATCCTTTGGCAAGCTTCACCACAGAAAGTACGCTCTTCCTTTTCCGTATACTTCTGGTCTGTTAATTCATTATTTTCCAGATTATGGCATCAGCTTACCCAGGCCGTCTCGGAGTTCATCGACCACTCAGCGTCGAAACCCTTCCGGGTGGATATCTTCACGCTCTTCGTTAGGGAGTTCGAGAGCCACATAAACCAGCTTACTTTGGTGCAAATGGGTGCGAAAGTATCGAGAGAATTTGAAGGTATGAAAGATTCACTTTTAACTGGTATGCATTGGATGCTAAATGACTTTATTTGACCTCAGACCCTACCACCCACCTTAACTTCCTCACTTCCCTCCTTTCTCGCATCAATAAGGCCGAGTCTCCAGAAGCTTATGTTCTCGTATTATCAACATTGGCCCATGCGAAGTTATTATATGGCGATTTGCTGGGTACGAAGACGGATATAGATGAGGCGGGGAAGGTAATAGTTTGCGTCGTACTTCAAGGGCTTTCAACTTATGCCTTCTCTTTCAGACCCTTGATGATCTTGATAGCGTGGACCCCTCCGTTAACGCGGCTTATTACAGTGTTTCTGCCGATTACTACAAGGTATGCCTCCATTCGCGCTTTGCCACCATGGATTCCCGATCGCTAACCATGTTTTATTTCTCCCTTAGGCCCGAGCTGAATATGCCCCATATTACAAGAACTCTCTCCTATACCTTGCCTGCATAGATGTGAATGTGGACCTTACTCCCGCCGAACGCCTGCAGCGGGCTCATGATCTTGGTGTTTCGGCATTCTTGGGCGATACGATATACAACTTTGGTGAACTTGTGCGTTACTTGTCTTCACTCCGTCAACCAGATGATGAGACTAACTAATTGCATTAGCTCATGCATCCTATCCTCGACTCCCTGGATAACACCGAGTACGACTGGATCAAGAAGTTGCTGTTCACCTTCAACGAGGGCAACATTGGAAAGTTCGAGTCTTTGGCACCGTTGTTCCCTAAGGAGGTATACTTTACCATATTCCTACATCCTCAACGTTCTCTAATAATAAATATTTAATCTAGCCCATCTTGCAAGAAAACTACCCCTTCTTACGGCAGAAGATCTGCCTGATGGCACTCATCGAATCCGTCTTCAAGCGTCCCGCCGAAGATCGTACCATGACGTTCGAAGCCATCGCTCACGAAACACGGTTACCCGTCGACGAGGTCGAACATCTCTTAATGAAAGCTCTCAGGTGTGTGTTTTCACCCCCCACACTATCCTTAACTAGATCCTAAACTCACGCATATTCTCCTCATACAGCTTGAAACTCATCCGCGGCTCTATCGACCAAGTCGACGAGAAAGCCTCTATCACCTGGGTGCAGCCCCGCGTCTTGTCTCGCCCACAAATTGGACAGTTGGCAGACAGGTTGACGGCCTGGTGCGACAAGTTGAACAAGTTGGAAGGCTTTGTAAGCCAGACGACACCGGAGTTGTTTGCTAATGCTTGAGGATAGATATCCGATGTTTGCGGATTGTTGATGGCTGGGGTGGTTTAGTGTAGGCTAATGAATATATCTAAAATATTTCTTTCTTTCCTTTCATTATTTTCGGTCGAGTGCATCTCGAAGGTCATCCCAAGCGACATTATAAAAGTCAATGCATATGTATTATATGTGCAAGAATGGTAATGAGTGTGTATGAACAAGACATGATTTGGATTGAATGAGGAGAAGAGTATGATGCGCAAACAAATGGAACGACAATAGCACTGGAAAGCAACGACCAACAGCCAAAGAAAAAAAGCAACGACCAACAACCAGCAACAACCAAAAGAAAACCAACGACCAAAAGAAAGCAAAAGGAAACGTAAGAGTAAAAGTAAAAGCTAGCTATAGAACGAAGAACGAAGTGAAAAGGGAACAACGAGACACGGAAACATGATGTGCAGTCAGTATGCATGATGCAATAGATGGACATGAAGAACATGGAGAACGGATGGATAGATGGATAGATGGAAGGATACAAAGCTCAATTGACATGCCCGAAGTCAAAACCCAACCACTGATTACGTATAATATATGTAATATCGACACCTCAGGCTCGATCCCAGCGACTCGGAGTGAATCCCAGACCCAAATCGATAACGAAATAACTTAAAACAGCCATTTAGTCATCTGACGTAGATGATGAGCTCTTGATTAGGGATAGGGATGATGGATTAAGACGCAGCGCCCCCATCCCAGCTTGCCCTCTTGCGCTTATTATCGTTCTTCTTTAAGAGTAGGTCTTCAGGCGAGACGGCCGATTGGACACGGTGGTGGTGCATGTAGCTCGGGCGATTGTGCGCTGCTGGGAGGTGGGGGTGGGGAGAAGGCGACGAGACGGGATTTTGCAGCTGCGCTTGCGCGATCGAGTGGTGTTCGGACGGGCTCCCATTGTGCATAGTGTGTAAGAGGGCGGGCGAGATGCCCATTGACGGGGCAGGGTTGTTGTTATTGCTGGAGCTGTGCGTGGCGTGGCCCCACCCCGCTAGGTCCAGAGCCTGCGCGGATTCGACGACCGGGTCTTGCAGTAATGCCATCGTCTGTGCGTGCGCCGCATTATTGGTGTAGTAATGCAAGTCGAGGAAGGGAAGGTCGGTGAGGTCATTAGGTCTCCATGGGTCGTTTGACGTAAAGGAGGCGGAGGCGGAAGGTACGTCCAAGATGCCATGGGACCGGGACGTGGGGAAGGGATTGGAGTGGGCGTGGAGAAGTGGGCCGGGGTGATGACGGTGTTCGGTTGGGGGCTGGGAGAATGATCTGAATTGGGATTGGGATTGGGAAGCCGAGCCAAAATGGTGATGCGAGGAAGGCCGTGGCTTGGGGTTGCTAATGGATGAAGATTGCAGGTCGAGGTCGATGGGGGACGACATGGGATTAGTGAGTGATGTAGGCGTAGAAGCGAGGATCTCCCCCGTCAGAGGAGGCAAATTATGGAAGTCTAAATCTGGCGGGACCATAGACATCTCCTCATCTGGCGGCGACGTCGAATTTACGATGTCCGATTCATCCATGTCGGCGTCCACAGAGGATCCACGATCATGTAGTCTAATCGAGCCGAAGGGAATCTCGTCGATCCCTGGTAATCCCGAATGCGTAACAAGCCCCATCCGTCGTCCATTCAACCCGTCCAAGGATTCCGATCCTCCTCTGTCGTGCAGGCCGAGACTTCCGCCGAAATGGTGGGAAGGCTGGCCTCTCCCAACGGCGAAGATTAGGTCACCAGCTGAATTCGAGTGATGCGTAAAGCCACGGTAGCTCGCCGTAGCGGGATTAAACATGTCTGCTTCGGAGAATGCAGAATGCGTGTCACGATCGCCATAACCTATTTCGGAGGCGGCCGTGTAATCGTGGTTGTGCGTGCCAAAGTTGGAGGGGAATAAATCATATCTATCCATTACCCCTTGGGCGGAGAGGGAGAACGAGAAGGGAGAGGACGGGACGGGGGAAGGGCCGCTGATGAAGGAGGAGCTGCTGGAGTCGGGGAGAGAGGATTCTAATCGTGGATTGGGAGAAAGCCAGTCCTCGGTGACCCATGCAGACTTGCCGATGATCGTTTGTTCGGTATTTCGACGGCCGAATATGGACGTAGGAGAGGTTTGAGAGGAGAGGAAGACGTCAGAGGCGCGGCGGGAAGGCGAAGACTGAAGGGCACCCCATCCTGGCCATGCTTGAGACGTCGATGATTCCACAAGCTCAGGCAAGGAAGTAGAAGTCAATGACGACTCTGTCGATAGACTGCATGATGCCATTGCGGAGGATTCCGCGATATTCTGATCTGCATCTGCAATTACCATATCCGTTGATGTGTCTCTTTCGCCCATTTCGACGGGTTGGGGTGTGACTTCACTATGTCCTCTCCGTAATCGGCTATTCGATGTTCCACTTGAGGTCGTTCTTCCTCTGCTGATTTCTTCCTCTTCGCCACTCGAATTCTCTTCGGAATCTGAACATGTCGTACTCGACGGCATGGCGCGCCTTGCACGACCTATCCGTGATGCCGGTGCGGTGCTCGCTCGTTTACGCCGAGGCATAACCTTTAGCTCCTTTCCATCCTCCTGAGCAGGTTCTGCGGGTGTGGGGGTAGACGTAACGGGGACGGCTTGCCCTTCCATGGATTTCTTCTTCTTTGCATTATTACGGGGTTTGTACCCAGCTGCTTCGTATAAATCAGGGAACGCGTTCCTGAACCTATCTCTTAGGTCGGTGGAGCGACGGTTCTTGGCCTGGAAGATAGGGTCTTTCAATATGGACGCCCATAATGTGCCATGCTGGTTTCATTCATGAATAGGGCAAAAAAAGGCATTGGTAAAGGGACATACCTTGTCATAGCCTCGCTTTAAAGCCTCATCTTCCTCTGGAGTAAACGGACGTCGCTTTTTGCTTCGAGTCTTCTCGAAGATGGAGGTGCCGTCTGGGAGAGCGGCACGGACTTTGGATGAAAGGTGCGTCTTGGCATTAGGATAGTGTTGTTTGTACGCGTCGGGGAAGAATGTGCGAAATCTGAGGGAGATGGTCAGCGATGAAGCATCGAAGCGAGCTACTCGAGCACTAACCTATCCTTGAGGTCGACTGGCGACCGATTATCGAATCTTAGCGTTGGATCATTTAGGATGATCTTCCAGTTTCCGACACCCCACTATCAATAATATGGTAAATCCGCGTGTTAGCATGTGTTATGAAGGCGAACATACGCGATTGCAGCCTTCGACCAACATCTGTGTCTCCTCCTCTGTCCATTTCTTGCGGGGCTTCTTCTCCGCTACGGAGGGGATGGCGTCTGCTCTATTGGGATCCAAGGCCAGGATTTCGTCCTTTGGTGGCTTAGCTGCCTTATCAGGAGCGACAGAAGAGGTTGTGTTTGCGGACATGGCCTCGAGACCCATTTCATCGCGGAATGACCAGGTGGGGACCGGGGAGAAGCGCGGGGACGAGGGCAAAGAAACCCGTCTTTGCTTTGCAGAGACTACGCCCGGGGCGCGAACTGGCAATGGGGCCGTGAAGGAGAAAGTGGTTGAAGGCATGGGGTTGCTGGAGCTAGACGAGGGTTGGGGTTCTTCAGTGGCCATGGTGCATTTGGGATATGAGCTGCGCGTCGACCAGCACGTCGTAGAAGGGGATAGCAACAAATAATAAGAGACCTATAAGAGGCTATAAGCAGCAGTGGTGTGGTGGCTGGATGGCTTAAGGGCCTTCAGCGTGAGGCCAGTCGGAGAGGGTGTCTGTGGGCGCTCCATAGTCTCAGATAGTCTTTGATTACCGCGGACGTGATTCGGTCACAGCCATGAGCATCATTCTCCCTCAGCTCACTGTCCAGCACGACTTTCTTAGTGTCATTGCCGATGTCCAAGATGGGACGATTCCCGAGGAGCCCTTCTGGGTCTCGTGCTACAAGGAGAACAGTCCGAGTGTGCATGCCAAGGTCAACGTGTGGCGCAAGCCGGGCGGCGGCGTCGAGCTCACTCCACAGGGCATCGAGCTGCTGAAAGGCGAGCATGTATGTGTAACGATCTCGTTTCGTGTCGACGCTAAGTAAGAGCAGGGCGTGTATACAGCAGCCTGTCCTTCTCTAAATGTGCCTCCGACGCGGTTACGCGGCCCTCGTCAAAATATTGGTGAAGAAACAGCAAAGGTATGTCTCGCAAACGATATCAAATAATATATTTAATAGTATTCAGCCGACCCAAATCTCTGCGTTCGACGTCGCCCCAGACGGCTCCTTATATGCCACTGGTGACGGAAACGGCAACCTGCGCGTATCCTCAACAAGCGGTCACGGCAAGGTCCTTGCGTCCAAGCCCCACTTGTCCACCATCCTCAGTCTCCGATTCTTCCCATCGTCCAAGGTCATCCTGACATCATCCAATGACTTTACGGTCTCCATCATATCTGCCGAAGACCTGGCGGTACCTCGAACGCTGAAAGGACACAGTCGCGCCGTTACCGATACGGGTATCATTGCACGAGGCAAAAACGTTCTCAGTTGCTCCAAGGTGTGACTGCAACCATTTCTCCCAAGCCCTGGTTGACCATGACCTTCAGGACGGAACTCTGCGTCTGTGGGACGTCGCCTCAGCATCTCAAATACGCGTCTGGGGTGTCAAAGATTACTCTCCCGTCAGCAAAATGGCGCTAGGACCTAGAGACGGAGACCATAACTTGCAGCCTCCAGACGGCGAAAGTACCGAAAGCGCCGCGTTATCTATAGACCCGCGAGAGGTAGAGACCACCGACAAGGTTGTCTTCGTCGGCTTGCATAATGGGAGCTTCCAAGCCTTCGACCTCGGCACCAAAACACCATTCTACCAATCTGAACCCCCAACAGGGTCAAAAATTCCATTAGAGTCCATGGTGTATTCAGGCGCTGATCATATCCTCGCGACTGGATCTCGAAAGGGCGTCATCACGGTGTACGACACGCGGCAAATCTCGACGCCTCTCTTCTCCTTCAAACGTAATGACGCGTCCATTGAAGACTTAGTCTTTGTTCCTACGGACACTGACGAAGTGCGTCTCGGCATCGCGTCCGCGGATGGGCTGCCGTACGTGGCGTCGATACGCCCGGAGGGGCCTCGAGTGGTGGACGAGCTCGTTGGCTATAATTGCGATTCGGTGCGGAATATCAAGGTTTCGGGGAAAAGCATATGGACGACGGGAGATGATGGTATTGTAAGAAGGTACTGAAACGATTTGTATGTTGTACTTATAATAGGTCATTTGTTCGCCGATGTGCTGTGACTGCGCAATCCACAGGAGATTTAGCAACTTCAGAGCAAAGTGCGATACTTCTTAGGCGGGTTACGTGAATCTACGGCGCAATACGGCATTGATTACTGTCTTCTGGCAACCTGGTCTCTAAGAGGACTGTAACAGCTTCAAAGCTATCGACGCAACTAACCATCTCCGGGAGATGATTGAAAGTCCACCTCGTCCCTCTTCTCGTTCTCTGCCCACCGACAAGCAGTTGCCAGGATATGCTATGTTCGGGCTCAATCCATGCGCAGCCATCTTCGACATGTCGGTGTGGCCTCGTTAAGCTGGACGCTGATAAGTCTCATGTCTAGAGATGGTATGTGATATAGCTTTTATAGACCGTCGTTGATTCGTGTATAGGTCCGTTAGCTGCTCTGGCTGGACAAGCTCGTTGAAGCTAGTGAACGCTGAAGCTTACTGTTAATGCATCAATGTGGAGGTTCAAGCCAATACTTATTTCTTTGGCGGGCTACCCTCTGCCGCGCGATGCAAGATTCATTATTGTAATGCGGCGACCTATCCAAGTGGACTATAGCAAGCTATCGACGATGACTACCGTTCTCCGCAAGATGACACCAAGCCACGGCATCGCTCTTTGCGTCCTATTCTGAGCTAATGTAGACGACAACCTGTTGCCAGGCCCGGATCAAGTGTATCCCATTCGATGCTCGGTCTAGGCCCGGACATGCCACTTACGGAGGGAGATAATTCAACACGTCTAGAGATGGTCAGGTGAGTTCTTCCATGCGGTGTATAGAACATTATTGACTCGTCGGTAGGTCCGTTAGGTGCTTTGGATGTGTCCGGCTTGGCAAGCTCTGGCGAAGTCGGTGAGCCGGAGGCTTATTGCTGACGTTTTGTCTATCATCACCTTGATTCAAGGAAGCCTTATCTGCGGCGCAATTCAGGATTGTTACCATCCTATGACGACCTACACCAAGTGAACTATAACGGCTTTCGGGCTATCGACCCGCACTACCATTCTCCGCAAGGCGATTGCAAGCCTATGGCACCCTTCCTGGACAAGCTATGTTGAGATTGGTGAGCTCCGAAAGCTAATTGCTGACGCTTTGTCTATGATGGCGATTTGTCAAGCCCAGCTTCAGTCGCGATCCTTTCTAGGAGCTTCATTTACACGTCAAAGCGGCCGAATACGGAAGACAAACACCCTTTCCATTTGCATATATACCGCGAGATACTCGCGCACGGAGTTCAACATTGTTTTGAGTGCGGCTTGGGACTACCGGTGATACCCAATGCTCAATTTGCACTCGAACAGGACACTGGTACCGTATCGATGTCTCACAAGTAGATCATTGCTGGCGACGACAACCTGCGGAAATTGGACGGGTCTTTGCGCTATCAGGATCTGGCGGGGTTTTCGCAGGTCTCAGCTGAGGGTGGTCTCTGGCATGGATGGGTGCGCCGCTCAATGTCCGCAATGTCGGGCCAGCGAAAGTTAGATATGTCCTGAGAAAGGATCAAAACATCGACATAATTTTGTACTTATAATTACTAGGAGTGAGGAAGATGGGTGCTTACAGAGAATGTGCTGAGCATCATATTATAATAGATTTAATTCCGATTGATACTATGAAGTTTGCGCTTCCGTAGTACAAACCGCTAAAAAAAAAATTCGCAAGGATGGAGTTGAACCCCCAACCACAAATACTAAAATATTAAATATGTGAACGATGCGTGTATGTGACTTCGATTTATGGAAGAGAAATTCAGCGAGTAAAAAAAATACGCAAGCGTGGGACTCGAACCCCAATCACAAACCGAGTTGTCATGTGATTCACGAACTTAACTTCAATTGGCATTATTACTATTTACAGACATTGACTGAGACAAGAGTACAAAAAAAGAAAAAGACAAAGATTAAGACAGCTTATTTCTCACATAGGGTTACAGCCAAGAGCTTTCAAGAGTAACTTTTTCCTCTCTGCAGTTGTCCCTCTAGGAGCCTGATCAGGATAATAATAACGTAGGTAGTCGTTGTGATGTTGTGTGGAAAGGTTTTCAACAGCAGCTAATGTATCCAATGCCGGTAGTTCATACTATGGAAAAGGTCATATACTAATCAATTGCAAATAGTAGGGGATCTCACGTCAGAGGGGTATTGGCCATCAGGAAACGGCACAATTTGCAAAGCACCATCAAGTGAGTGGCTCCTGTCGTAGTTTGAATGCTAGAACAAAAGTGAGCATCAGAGAGTTAACAAACATTATGCAAACACACCTTAGCAAATGCTCGCGCCAAGGCTGCTTGCCTCTTGGTCAGGACCTTCAGTTGGTCCTTAATCTCCCCCTGACCACCCTTAATCTCCTCTAGACTACCCTTCATCGCCTCCTGACTACCCTTCATCTCCTCCTGACTATTTAGCAGAAGAGCAACCTGCGCTTGCAGCGGGGCCAGTGCGGCAGCAAACCAAGCAGGCTGGCCATCTATGAAACAAAACAGATGAGTAAATCCAAAGGACAATTCCGATAAATACTTACCCTCTGTATTAGCAAGAAGTCTGGCTTCGTAACGAATGGCCTCCGCATAATCCTCCATGCCAAAATTTTCGTCTCTGCCGCTTGCAAAACCATCATCTGAAGATGTATGACTAACGCTGCATTCTGAGCAAGAGAACGACGAACTTACACCTCGCCAAGCGCACTTCCCTAACATAATCGTGCGCGATGACCACGTCCCGGTGGCTTGGAGGTACAGTAGGTGCAGAAAGTTGTCTGAGGCGTAGCGCTGGAGCCAGGGGTAGCGGGATTGCTTCGGCCATAGTTATTTATGGATGGGTAGCCAAGGAGTAGCCAATGTTGGTGACGGAACAATGAACAAACGGCCGAGCGGAGTTCGAATGTCAAGACTTGCTTCGTTAGCGTCTACTGACACGCGCTTATTTCGTGACCGAGTGCGGCCTCAATATCGCAAAGTAGTCTGTGGCTTCGCCCAGCAAAATATGGTTCCTCTTTTAAAAGGTCAGTACACTGCCAGCTTTTTTTCATAACAAAAGGCTTCCACCTAGAAGAGAAAATGAGGCTCCAAATTAAAATCAATTAACAACCTTGTCATTTCCATTTATAATGGAACCATGCGGTCCAGACATAGAGACTCCTCTGCAGATGCATATCCTTATCTTATCGTATCCTGTTGCTTATAACTCTGTATGAGTAGCAGGAACAAATGTCCTTAGATTTGGAGCCATGTAACCATTCTGATTAGTCTATTGATGAAAAACTATGGTATCAAACACCAGTTCTTCAAAGAAACGTAGTCTTTTCTGTATAAAGTAGTTCCCTAAACAAGTCCTTACTACTATTAGGTGCTGTGACTACGGTATGATTGTCTGGAATATTATTATCACAGTCGAAGTGAAGCACGGTGTTGCAGTTAGGTGCTCATGTCCTTACTTACACCGTGACTGACTGGCAACACCGTGCTTCACTTCAACTGTGATAATAATATTCCAGACAATCATACCATAGTCACAGCACCTAATAGTAGTAAGGACTTGTTTAGGGAACTACTTTATACAGAAAAGACTATGTTTCTTTGAAGAACTGGTGTTTGATACCATAGTTTTTCATTGATAGACTAATCGGAATGGTTATATGGCTCCAAATCCAAGGATGTTCGTTCCTGCTACTCATACAGAGCTATAAGCAACAGGATACGATAAGATAAGGATATGCATCTGCAGAGGAGTCTCTATGTCTGGACCGCACGGTTCCATGGGCTTGTCCACTCCATGGATGCACAATTCTCGCAAAGGGTTGAACATCCGACGCACTTTCTGAGGTTGACACTTGCGCCATTCAATGGCGGCAATGTCTGCACTTGGCGAGATTATGTAGAGAACTATAAACCTGTCGTCATGAATAGAACACATATGAGCATAGATATAAAGACGGAATGACATGAAAACACTTACGTTTCCTCCTCGATGCTTCTTATCCCCCGGAATGTGCGTAGCCAACTTTTCGCTCTTGAAGAAGCATTATCTGGGTCTATGCATGAAGCAATAGAAGTCTTGCCTCTCATACAATACTGATCGGGATAGCTTCTTATCAGCAAGCTCCTTACATAGACCTTCCTCGATGGTGTGATGGCACCGATATCACCGTGCCTCCTCAAGGATAAATATCTCCTATTGAATCCTGCTCTTCTTGCACAACGAAGAAGATGGCAAATAATCTTCGTCGTTGGTCGGCTTGGATGTTATTCCACATGTAGGGTTGACGGATTGCGTTTGGAGGGCGGGATATTTGGGGTAGATACGGGTGCGGGCATAGGAGCGGTTGGTGAATGGAGCGGGTAGGAATGCGGGGGCGTTGGACGTACGGGAAAAGGGTGAAGTGTGTGGATAACGCCACATATTCTACAGGATATAAATGCCAGTCCTCCGAGGTTGGCTGCTGATATCCAAGTGACTACATTCAAGGCTGCTGGACTGAGGATATAAGTTGATCTGGAAGCGATAGAATTCTGTGCATGCTCGAGGTCGGGAAGGACGTTCGTTGGCGGAGTCGGGTATACGTGGCGCGCAGAGGAATGTCCTCGCTTGGATGATATATGGTGAGTTTCTCTTTCACACATCTTTGACTAGCCTGGAAGGAGCGATAGCATGTTGAGATACGGCAAAAGACGTAGTGACCGCTGAGTTTGTGATACGGCGGAAGTAGCTGCTGGGATTGCAAAAGGATCCGCGATCAAAATCGACACCAATGATAGGACCAGAATCTCCGAACCGTTGGACATCTGTGGAGGATGCTTCAAGAGTCTGAGCAGCCGGGGAAGAGAACAGTCAGAAGCGTATAAAAGACTGAGTAACCTGTACTTACCTGAGCTCCCCCGTCGTGCCACTGGCATCGTTAAGGAAAAGGGCATCATTAAACGCTACATTGATCTGTCAGGAGGAAAATTCAGATGCCAAATATCGCTGAAGGACAGAAAAGTTACTTACTGAGGTGTAGTTGGAAAGACGTTCTCCTCAATCGTTCTCTAAGCCAAATCTCGAGCTCGTCATGATTATCGACATTTTAGTTAACATCAGCGCCATTTCTGTAAGGTGAAAGAGCTCCTGGATGAGTCACTGGGACCATAGTCCATCTCGAGCTATATCATAGGCGTCTACGGCCCGGGTGGTGTCCGCCGCTTAAAATAACAGCCTGATTTGAGGCTGATTCTAAACTCGTTCGTTGCCGAATCTTGACCAAATCTTGCAGAGTTGACGAGTTTTGATGGTAATGGGAGAAAATGAGGAGGCACTTAGTCGAGAGAAAAGTGCGTTGCGCAGTATCAACGCAAATTATTCAAAGAAACTCACTCTTGTCAACATTACTTACAAAATAACTTGTTGCACGAGGTCTCGGGACTTTAGGAAACAGGCTCATGAAAGATAAGAGTTAGTCGTTGATTGATACACTGTTGGGAGTTCACCTCATCAAACTGGCTAGTAAGATAATGGTGGAAAAACTCCCGCTGCTCACTAGAAAGTCAATACTCCAAGAAAGACATAGACAAACTCATGCTTACTGAGATAGATTTGTGTATAAAAGCGGGTATATGCCCTGAACCAATATCAAGAGAGGCATCACATACGGATGTTAGTCATTACTTTGACTCCACTCATTCGACACATAAAAAAAAGGATCCGCCGTTTTTTCTTTCTTTTTTAAAATTAAAATTAAAAAAATTAAAAACATAAAATACCCGGCTTTTAGTAAGTATCACGATATATCTGGAATCTCCGGTCTTAATAAGCGGGCATTGCTGCAAAACAATAAGTTTCTTTGGAAAGGGATTTATGAAATTCGCCAGCAAGGATCAAGTTTACTCACCGAGAAGAAATTACTACTAGTGGGCGAAGCGGAATTTGTATTTCACGTTTCGGCGATGAATCTAATTTGCGATCCTATGACCAAGGCAAACAGAAATGATAATAATAAAAGAGAAGTAATCGACAACAAATCACCTGCCAACCACTGGCACCAAGAGGGTTTCTGAGGGAGGTTAACATTTTGACTGAGTGGAAGATACTACCCTCGCGTTATTGAACACGTCAGATGTTCGTTGGGGAAAATGGAAGGCAGTCTGCGAGATTCGCACTGTACTCAGATTAATTAGCATTGCGTCGACTTTAGAAAACAGGACTGCACCACCGGGACCAATTAGGTGCACTCCTCTTCAATAACGATTCAAATTGTCACTGTCTAAACCTCATATCACACAACTTGGTGGCTTCTACTATTCCTCACAGTCAGAATTTCGAAATATTCGGTGACTTTACTGGTCATTGTGAAGAAGACTTCGTAGACTCTTCTTTATTGGTTGAGTTGTAGATTTGCTGGAGAGTGCCGTGACGATAATGTTGGAACCAGCGAAAGTTAGATATGTCCTGAGAAAGGATCAAAACATCAACATAATTGTGTGCTTATAATTACTAGGAGCGAGGAAGATAGGTACTTACAGAGAATGTGCTGAGCATCATATTATAATAGATTTAATTCCGATTGATACTATGAAGTTGGCGCCTCCGTAGTACAAACCACTTGACAGGACAACTTATTTATTCCTTTTATCAAATGACAGAGATTTTGCACGGACTGGTAGTTATTCTTTTCACCAATTGGCTTAAAGCAAAACAATTTAAGCTACCTGCTGTGGTTTAATCAATACTAAGATCCTGAGATAGTCCAAGATTAAAATGCTGACCTTCAGCTGGGATAGAACATGGTGATTGTCCAGAAACAGGTTTCACAAGACCACTTGTACCGAGTTCACTGCCAGTCACCGTCAATTAGCCTGATGATATGCATGTTTAGGAATCAAGGAATGGGTTATGTTCAGCCTTGAAGTGCCTTTAACGCAGACAAACCAGTTAGTAAAGCACCATGTTCAATTTCAAGATATTTATCCCACCAAAAAAAGATCGTTAGGATTCTCTTCCGGTGACGTACCATCTCTTTGATTCTATGCCATGCTGTCAAGAATTGGTGGTCTCGGAGAAAGCCGAGTTGAAGAACTGTATAGCCGTGAAGGTTTTTTGTAGCTCCCTACGTGTTTACCTAGACCTAACCGCTACCTGGTCGAATATTCACACATTCTATCATCGAACTGATATCACTCTATATCCCTGAAGATCATCATTTTGCGACACATGCTTCAAGTTTGTCACAGAAGCCTTGCTTGATTTCAAGAACCAAATTGAAGATATCGATTTTGCCTTCAGCTGAAAAATGGGCCAAAGCGAGAAACTATAATGAAGAATTACAGATCTTTCCAGGTTGAATGAAGATTCTGCAGATATACCAGTTGACAGCAACGGTAATGGATCGTGGGAGAGTTGCCCAAACAAATCTTGCGAGAGCATATCCACTTCGGTCTAATCTACAACAATTAAGGGTGAGCTATCATGAGTCTTATAACTACACAGATCTTTAACTATATATTCATCTCTTTACTCTTAAGTATGGATGTATAGTTGTACTTGATTCCGTAATGAAATGAGTCCTGCAACCATCGCCAAGCAAAGAAACTATATAATTCTAGAAGTGAAGAAACACATTCAATTTTTAAAAGATACAATGAATTACAGAATGAGAGATAAAGGCTTTAGCAAGGGGAGTTTAACAAGCATCTATTTTGAGTTTTGATAAATAATCGAATTAAATGATTTAAATGAAGCACAGATAGGATAGGGCAAATAGAATGATGCAAAAGCGAGACAGAGATGTCTTTCCCATTCTGAAATTTCCCATTTGAGTCTACACTGGGAAGGGAGTCTGCCAGTGTAGTAAGTGATTTGAAGGCAATATCATCAAATCCCCTTCATGCATCTACTGCCTTCCAACTTGGATGTCCTGATATGGGATTGATCTCGGATTCTGGTGGCTCTTTGGAATCTTTGGGGCTGAATTCGTCAGAATAGTAGCTTTCTGTCAGGGGACGCCTCCAGATTTCCGCCCGGAACCTTTCCGTCTGGAACTATCCCTCGCGTCAAGCACCCTCTGGAAGCAATTCCGCGCGGGATTCACCCTCAACATATTCGTCGACTCCTATG
>KN837421.1:1553-25758 GCA_000827215.1 Sphaerobolus stellatus SS14 | reverse complement strand
TTTGCGTGTATATATTTCATTCACTTATATATCTTTGGATTTCCCCTCTGCTAGCTCTGCGTGACGTCCGCTCGGCTTCGAGGGTTGCCCTTACACTTTCTTCCTCTTCTCTTTCTTCTTCTTCTTCTTCCTCTCCATAAAGATAAACAGGCACGAAAGCACGGTGAGTGAAGTAAGCGATTTTCACTACATAATATTAGCGAGGAAATTAACATCAGAGGTACAATTAAAAGCCACTTACCATTAACACCTTCTCTGACAACTATCTCAGGCTGATAATGTACTAACCATGCCCCAATTGCATTTTCATATCCATCCTTGTAGGAAAGCTAAGAGTGAGCGGTGTATTAGCCATAGCACAAAATCTATCAATGTGTGCAATAAGATTGATTCACCTCCTGGATTTTCCGTGAATGGCATTCCGAGTGAATAAGAGCATGAGTAACATCTGCTGGAGACATCTGCACAGTTGAATGAGAAAGACCAAACAGAGATGATAACTGACTCACCCCTAATAAATATCGGAGAATGACTTCATCCGGGTCATTGAGCTGAAATGCTTGTGTCGGTTTGCATTATTTTATAAATCTTATGAAAATATGACTTACCTTATCAATTGGAATGTTTGGACTACCGTCCTCTGAATGCTTCCTTGCTCTGCGTCTCATTTTGTGACTATCCGACGACGACGACGAAGAAATGCTGGAACTTGAATCTACATCACTATCATCACTTTCGCTTTCTTCTGAATCACTCTCTTCTTCATTGGAACCATCGATGTCTTCAAGGGAGATGTTAGTCCAACTCATATTTAGATTCGTCGGCGACCCAGATGATTCTTTGCTTCTTTTCTTACGCTGATGCTGGGGCAACAAATAAATATTTTCATAAATTCCGGTCCGTCGCTTCACTTTGAAACCAGAGAATAGGATGGTCTGCGGTCGGGCGAAATTGTGCCATATGATGTAAGGATCTGCATGAAAGGTGTCTCTCGGTCAGTGACGAAACAAAGGATGAAATGTATGCCTCATTACCACCCTCTGGTTTGTTCTGTTCAGAATTATCATGATTCCTGACCAAATTCTCATTTGCATCCACTATATCTTGAGGCGTGGCAGGGCCTATAGTATCAGGAGTCTGAGGTAAGAGACCCATTTTGATGAACAATCCTTGGTTCTTCCAGAAAGGCTCTTCCCCCTCGCCAGAAACCTTCGGGTCAATGCCTAAATTCAGTTCTATGTTTTGGTTGAGCTTCTTCCAGACGACCCATGCCCATTTCTCCACATGGACGGCACCAGTAAGGAAACGAAGCCCATCGCCCTCCATTTTAGGATAAAATCCACAGCGTTTGGCATGTGTTTCAACCCAAGTCAGGTTTTCCAGAATCCATTCGAAAGATAAATTGAGGGATTTAAGAGTGAATTCTGGAGCTTCATGAGGTTCATAAATGAGAACAGCGCCGCGGTGTTTAGTTCGTAAGATATTAATACTTGATTCGTAGTTGATCTTCGTCCTAAGCATCATCAAGGAGCCAGGAATCAGCGTCGTCGAATAAATAAATAAATAATCTGATTCACCTATCCACGTTCATCCTTGCTCTGCTAGTGAATGTATATTTTGCATGCACCGATGCTAAGGGACTGGAAACACGGACAATATGGACGTGTTTCGGCGAATTCTCCAAAAGATTGAACTCGGGTACGACCACGGAATTCTCTTGGTTTAGAGCATGATCATGAGAAACACAGGCATTCACAACGCGATCGAGGTTCATGCCACCCTCGGATTCGAATAGTACATCACCAACTCGGAAGAATCCACCATTTTGGTAATCTGGCTCTGCAATGGGACGACGCCAACTAACTCGGTCGGCATCTTGGAGATATCGCTTCGAGGAGGACTGGTTCAGATCTGTAACCATGAAGTACGTTGAAGGGGGATAAGCCAAATATATCATTATATATGATGTCACTAGCCTATTAATAATCATACTCAATATGATGTTATAATTAGGCATCACGTGAATATATTATCCTTCCAGGCCGGCGGAACGGGACTGGCTCGCGAGTCTAGACTGCGTAGGTACCGCAGGGACTGTGGTATGAGTCTACTTCCGGTCCGCCTAAATATTAATAAAATTGACACTGAGGCAACACCGAGGGCACTCTCAATGATACTTCTGGATTTTCTGTGCCAGCGGTCACCTTGAACAAGACTACTCTTAGCTACGTGTATCACGAAGAACAGCGGCGTAATTCAGAAGATTCAGCTACGCCATGTCATTTTCAGTTCCCCTCGGTAACCGCTTCACTTTTGCATAGATTAGCACATGCTGTAACTACATGCAATCATACACGCAATGGTCTCTTACACATCCCCATTGCCATATAATATTAGAGTCGCTTCTCCCTATATAAAAGAATGTAGGCACTGGCAGACTCTCCTCCACCGTCCAACGTAGAAACCTTCTCTTGGGATACTATTGAGACTTTCTCATCATCGAACTGGTACCCTGTTTACGATATCATTAACAATACTGTCCGATCACTGTGACGTCGACTTACATTCTTGGTCAGCTTCCTCTAGATAAGTGTTAGGCTTATGGAAGGCATCTTTCTTCACAAATCCGATGTAATGTCCCGAATCAGCCGAGGCGCCTTTATGTGTGACGATCGCTAAAGAGTATTACTCGAATGAGCTCGACATTCGACAGATATTGCATTGGCAATACATACCGCAAAGTTCGAACAAACCAGTAAGACTCGCACCGGTATCGCCTTTCAAATCCGGATCAATGGAGGCCTCAAAGTCCTTCAATTCTCGTTGGCGAATGACATCCTCGTCCTCTAACTCGCCTGGTGCCTTGGCCTTGCTAGCATCCTCCATAGTGACGTCTTCACCGGCGGCGGCAGGAGTCGCAGTGGAGGTGGACGCAGAAGTCCCAGGTGCTGCTGCGGCCTTCGTCTTTTTCCTCACCTTACGGCGCTCGGCACGTTCACGTTCAATCTCTTTAATCTTGCCATTGGCGTTGGCAAGTTTACGCTTGAGATCATCTGAAACCATATCCATTGCATCGAGCTCGAATGGGAATTTGACTTTCCGCTAAAAGATAATTAGACAGGCGATAGCGGTTCAAGGCAGATGCAATAATACCATGATCTTGGCTTTCTTATTGATATCTCTCCGCCAATGAAATCTAACCATATGAATCATAAGGTTCGAAGGAAGGCGAGAAATTCGAGAATGTTGTGAATATTCTGCTTCACGGCCCAGGGTGGGGCTATGTTTCTCGATGGTCTGGTCGAGACTCTGCACAAAGAACGGTATCAATATTAAATTGGTTATAATATTCCCTAATGCTCACACTCATAATACCGTTAGTCATGAAATTGGTCTCCTTGCTAATGTTGCAGGCCACCTTCATAATCTTCTCTTTGGAAACGGATGGCGCTTCATCAGGCGCCTCAAGGCATTTCAACCTAGAATATATGAGATACGCATACGCTTATGTTGGGAATTAAAACGTACTCTGTCGTCATCTCACCAACCATGTACTGATCGACGAATTTCGTCTGAGCGGAACTCCCATCCGCGGACTTGCCAGGTAGTACCGAAAGCGCATTAACAATCTGCGTCCAACATTCTTCGGCATCTTGCTGAGCCGGTACGCTACCCTGACGAGACACTTCGGCGAATTGCGGGACAACTTGGCGCAGGACCTGCGATGATCTACGTAAGTGCGGTCCATACACATCCTAGAAACGGGCCTACACTGAGGAAATGCATTGGTGGGAATCCTTCGGTAGTACGCTCCATGGAATCGTATAATTGAGCCATGGCCTTCGTTAAGTTCGCTTGGTGACCGCCCGTAGAAGTGTATCTGTGCAAGCATGAGAAAAGCACTGGACACGGAAACATATACCGAACTCACTGCTTCAAGGCATCTTGCAATTCCGGGATGGCTCGAAGCGCTTGCACTGTGGCATTCATATAACATGTATTGCCCAAACTGCGAGCAGAGACTCAGTCTTCTAGCCATGTGGCGAAATGATGTAGACATACTTTGTCAAGCCAACCGGGATTTTAAGCTTATAAACATAAACATATATAAGCATATGCTGCACACTTAAGGATTATACTTTACTCACAGCCTCTGCCAATTCAGTATCATCCATATCTAGATTTATGTGTTAGTTCTGTGGCAGACAGGAAAACAATGTACAGCTTGCCTTCTAGGAAAACGACTGGCTTCTCTGGAGCCTTAGGCAGTTCCCCGGCAGCTCCGATAACCATAAAAGTTTGATTCTGTCGTTTATCACTGGCCTTTAGCATCTGACCTGACTTCCCGAGGGTCGAATTGTACATACCGGCTTTGGTGCCACCTTCCTCCAGTCTGTATCGTCCTTCAGAGATGCATCAGTAGCTGTATTCTGAGATCATGAAGTTACATACCTTCAAAATACCACCCTTAATCATAACCTTCATACGATCTGTTGGAACTCCAGTAACTTGGTAGATATCTTGCTTGAACGCTGTCGCCGGTGCATCGGTATTGAGTTGCAACTGGTGCGTCTTCCCCGCGTGTTTAATAGAGACTGGAATTGAAGGCATGGTCTATAACACCGAAATCGTCCTTAGAGGTAGCTATGAAGAAGTTTTCTCAAAGAACGCGTAAGCCCGCGCTGAGCACTAAGGACCACAGTGACAGTGGTGCGTGACGTCACGCTTTCCCGTCCTTTAAGGCACGTGACAGACGCGTCAACTGTGAACCCGACTTCAACTTGTTTCCTTTTGACTATTTTGCGACACTGCCTCCCGCGACTACGTTTTACGGAAACCTTGGGAAACTTCGTGTGTATTCAACCTACGAAACGATAAATATTGACCTCTTTCAATATCAGTTACACTGCTCTCCAAGGCGAATCCGACATCCGAGTCGATGAACGTAGTTGGTCTCTAGCAACAATGATTTTGGCATTGCCGAATGAAATTCTTACAGAGATATTTTTGCACCGTTCGAAGGATTTCTCAAACTCTATCGATTATCTTACCTCCAACTTAGACGTGGTCCCTGTTGAATTCAATAACACACGCTCCACCCATGCCCCCCTTCTCTTCACTCAGGTCTATCATCATTGGCGTGCTGTGGTTTTGAATACTACTCGACTTTGGTCCCAGATCGTCATTATGGATTCGGAGAGAATGTCACACCCCTTACTCTCTTATTTTTGAAGAACTCGGTACCCGTCCGCTGGATATCCTTCTCGTCTCCGACTGGGTTTATCATTCACCTTATTCGTCAAAAACATTTTCGCACGCGTTGATTGCCCACTTTGATTGGGTTAGATCATTGATCATTTCGGATATTCGCGTTCATGAGGTTTTCCCTCTTCAATCTTCTGGAGCTTCAATTCTCGAAGTTCTCTGGGTCCTAGATGGTTACACCACTCTTCCTCCTCTCCTCATCTCAAATTCGATCGAGTTGGCAGGAAATTAATTTGGTAACCCCCGGCTACAAGTCTTCCACTGCCCCGTTTAAATTATCCCGGAGCCAAGCTGAAGTCGATCTTCCTACCGTCGATGTAGTTCGGCTTCAATGATCTCGTAGATTTCTTTCTCTAACGTCGCGATCTAGAGTGTTTTATCACTTTTGCTGAGGACGAGATAAATGAAGATTTTGATACAACTTCCTTACCCAATCTCAAGTATGTGCGGTTAGCCTACGGCAAGGAGTCCTCTGAGGATGGTTTTATCGTTATCAACAACCGCAACTTATCTCCATTGATGGCACCGTTGGATATGCCGGCATTGAACTCGTTACACTTGATCGTCAACAGTTTGAAATCTCACATCCCCTTGACTAGCGATATGCCATTGGTTCACAACCTTCCGGAAGAACTGTTAACAAGTCTTTTTAACAGCCCACCCTCCTTGCGAAACCTCATTTATTCGAGTCCAGATGTCTACAAATTTTCTATGTCGTCTGCTTCTCTTAACCCCTCAACTAGAAACACTTACGTTGGCTTACTTCTCCAACCATGATGCGTTGAGGCTATTAGATGTCGAAACGCATCCAAATCATTCCCCGCACTTGAAGTTCCTGTCGCTTCGGTCGTCAATGATCACCTCACCTGTGGCTGAAGGCATCCTTGTGGGAAGGTGCAATATTTTGGAGTACATTTCGTTCAAAGATTGCAACGTCATTGCCCCGCCTGGAAAGTCCCGATATCGTCCAAGGCCAAGCAAACACATGGATCAGCTTTTATATAAATTCCGTAGAACATATCCCGACTCTACTCTCAGCATCAAGACTCCGCGTAAAGGATATCTGGAACACGGTGGGGACTTCGGCGGCTCTCGATGAAAAGTTGATGGTTTATAATAATACTACCGAAGGGTGTTTCTATTTAGCAGCTCGTCTTTTCTTTCATCTGAAAATATTGTGATGTAATCCTTGTCCTTTGTGTTATGGGTTCTGGTAATCCCATCAGTGATTCAATTAGAATCTGCCAGAATGTGTTTGAAATGTGTACCGTTTCTTTCTTGGCTTGTACTAAACTTGTGAATTTCGAGTTGTCCGCATTGCAAAGCCATTCACGGCTAATTTATCCCTTCAAATTTTCGAGTATGGCAATACTGTTGGAGGTTACTGGGAGCTAAAACGGCGGAGGGACTCAGGCGGCCACGAACATGTCGAAAATCACCCATATTCAAAATATAAACCAAGACGTTCCCACTTTAAATTAGTAACAGAAAGCTGGATTTATTGAAAGCCTTTACAGGGATGAATTGAATAAGTGCCTCATAAATTGTACTTAGTATACTGTGGGTTCTTTTAAGAAATGAATACTTGTTCAATGAGTCAAGTATTCAATAAGTACTCTGGCTTATTTTTGACTTGCTTTAATAATAAAAATACGTGATGTTTGAGATAAGCTATCGTTGTCATACTCTGTGATAGTCGCAACTGAAAACTGCGTGAAAATCGAAGCGGCTGCAGAAGAAGACGGGAGGAAAGGCTTGGGAAAGGCGAGTGACCGCTCGGTGTGACACAACGAGCCAAACCGCCAAGCTCATCGCCACGGAATTGTCATCGACCCACTCCTCGTGTGACGCAACGTCGTGCACTGATGCCCTATGTTCTATAAGCTCTTCCTCGCTGCATCTGACATTTACCAGTTGAATGCCTAGCGCAACACAGCCCCTATTCAGCACAGATGTCTCGGACACCTTCCTCGCCAGCCATATCGTAGTCATCTCCTGTCTTCGCGTATAATGCCGATCTCACCGCGCGTCTCTGCTCTCCTATCGTCTCTCTTGCTTCTCACTCTCAAACATCCGAGAATCTCAAATACCTGAAGAGATTCAGGAGACTGCTTGTCGTTGGCCCACTGTGAAGCACGGCACCAGACCTGTGACTGTCTGTCCTGCCTCTCGTACTCGAAAGCCACGGATAGCCTGTTAAACATTGGATGAAGCAGTTATCCTTGTGAAGGCATTCAATAGGTCGTTGTTTATGCCTAGTCTATCCTACGTCCATATCTGCGCTACACGCATGGCATCCGTCTCTAGCATACACCTGGACTGTACATCGCTTTCTTTTCTTCTTGTTTATTCCAGTAATAACTTAAACCTTCATCTCCAGGCCTTTTATGCTCAATTTTACCTCCTGACTTACTTCAGCGGCCGTCCTGGAAACTCTATGGCCCGGCAGCGTGGATAGGATTCCAGTTGGAGCGCGGTTTAGAACTGCCATGAATAGTGAATTTACAGGAGACAAAAGCGAGAAAGAAAGCAACCTTTGATTTGCATGGATCTTTGGAAGCGAGGGAAGGGCAAGATTGTCGAAGCTAGGTATGTCGTTTGGATATGTTCGTTCCTTTTCTTTGCGTTTATTTGGCGGACTCGTCAATGATATTCCACTCTTCTCGCCTCTATTTGCTATACAAACCTGAGCACAGTTCATTCCGCGGCTCGCTCTCGACACTTACCACGATCTACGCGGTTGTCGTGACCATTATTGTTCTCATTATTATCTTTCCATGCTATACACCCTACTTACACATACCTCCTTTACAGGATCGCGTACTACCTACACCAATACGCAGAAGTTCGTCAACGCGGCAGCCATGTTACCCCTAGGTGGAGTCTCCTGGTCAGAGGAGCTCCGAGTTCAAGCCTGGAACGAATGCGAGGGAAGGAAAGGAAGATCGTTGAATAAAAGGATGTCTCGCCAAAGGAGGTTATGTGTCGTGATTATGTCGAGGTGAGTTTTGCGGGTTTCGCTTCAGTCGGATTCAGCCGGTCTGAGCGAGAGTTCAGAGGACACCGTCATGTCTTTCTCATTCTCTTTCTGTCCCATACTCCACGTTCTCTCCTCTTTTGATTCTACATCTTCACAATCATTGGCTGACCATCTATTGCTTTCTGTTTACAAAGATGGGGACCTTGGGATGAAACATAGTCTCGTTCCTCGCTGCTACCGGTTTCAAATCAGATCTTCATTGGTGCTGGGATATCTATCGGCAGTCACTATTCAGCCCGACGATTGGTTCTGGTGAATTTCGCGGATTGGGAGGAGAGACTGGATGTATGGTACCGGGACGAAACCGCCGGAGACGGATGGATTGGACAAACACACTTTCGATTGGGGTATGATGATGTGATGCATAATCTCAACAAGTCGCATACTGTTCACACTTAGGCTAGTATTGAATACTATGGCGCGGTCAACCAACACATTCCGGGCTTGATATATGGTCGGCATTCAGCCACAACAACTTCGAATTCTGAAGTAATCCATATGGATATCAATGACATATCGAAGGGATTATGATTGTATGTGCATATTACAGTGATGGCGTGGTCGTGTGGGTTGCAAGTGTACATAAATACTTCTTCCATTAGATGGACCTAATATTTCAAGATTTTTATTGAAATATATATATATACTCTATTTTTATTGAATTTGATTCTGCTATGTTAGACCAAGTCAGCTATGTGCTGATCTAGTCAGAGCCTGGTCAGGACTAGATCAGCCACATACCGATCTGGTCAGAGCCTGATCAGAACTGGATCAGCAACGCGACCATGCTCTGACCATGTCCTGATCAGGTCAGCAGCCATGATCAGGCTTTTGGCTTTTTGTGACAGTCTGCGGCGAATCATTCAACATTGTGTAAACTTCATGTTGCTTGGGGACTTCCCAAAATCACCGGTTTCTTCTACAACCATGTCTTTCCACTGCTCGGCAAACGTTCCGCTGTACTACACGTTCTCAAGACTCGCTTCCAAACCACTCATTTACCATGATAAACCACTGGCTGGCTGGACGATCGGAACCGGATGCTCGGAAGTGCTGATACTTTGGTCTTTGAGATGCAAGGGGCGTCTGCCAAAAAGTTCCATGACATGACGTCGAAAAGTTCGGACGAGGTGAACACCACCAATCTCTGTCAAACTTCTTTAAAGTAGTTTAATGATCATATAATAACTGTAGCAGCCTGCCTTTTGCTCTTCCTGAGAGTATTTATTTTTGCACCGCCAAGTTCATCAAGGACCATCCATTACGTAATTTCCCTAATATAGTAATACTTAGCGCCGAACGGCCAATAGTCGCATATTCATTTTTGGCTCGTTTCCTTGTCCTCTCTCCTTTTTCAGCATCTCCTTTTCTCCTTGTACTGACATTAAATGCTTCTCCATTATTCTGAATAATATGATCAATTTCTTCAGAGGATATGACGAGTTTGGCTTGGAATGCTTCTGAGCCTTTAGTAAGGTGCTGTTGGAAATTATACTTCCAAAATATAGGTCTTCTCTTAGATACTGGATTGACTGGACAGAGTTCACATTCAAGAGGGTGATTAGTACAAGGTGAATTTTTGGAGGACTTCGAGGCTGTCCCCACCGTGAAATCTTGGTGTTTATGGCAGTCAGACAGCATGTTCAGCGCCGCCTGCTTTTTTTCTTTCAAGCCATGTAAGGCACGGATTTATACCACAAAATCCTTACAGAGTTTCGAGTTGATATGAAGAGTCAAAGGATACAATGAGCCTTTGCTTACACCAAGCAATATCCAGTGCTGGTCGTACCCCATCAATATTTAAATATATATAAGCGAATTTTGAACGCATTTACCTTGCAAGATGGACACAGTGCCTCAATGCCCTCCCGAGTAAGCCGTACGTGGGTATCTTCGGGAAAGGCTTTGAGGAGAGCTTTCTCCCGGTCTGTAAACTGTGCTTCGTCTGTATTATTCTGTTATACCCTAACTCCATTCAAAGAGTACTACTTCTTAGCCTACCTATTATATTTGAATCTTTTTCCATGTTATCTCTTTGGTATGCTGAGAAGCGGACTATGACTTGCTTGATGCTCTATGTTGCTGGCAGCAACTAGGAGACGGTCTGAAACAGTCAGCTCCACCAAATTCCAACCAATCACATTTGAAAATAGCAATACAATTTTTACAGACTGTACAGTTACTTCAAGCGGATGTAGACTCTTAATCAAACCTCCAAGTTGAACTCCAAGCAATGTCCAGGCCAACCAAACTACTATCTTGTGTGGCTAAGCGGACGAATCACAGCCTACAAAAAGAATTGAGCTTCGCGAATATGCGCAATCTACTCTATTCCCAATTCGCTGCAGGTTCTATCGAGACATGGGAGGAATCCATCCAGCTGTTCAAAAGATAGCCGAAAACTTAGATGGCAGCATCCTAGAGGCCCGAGAGGATCCATCCATCCCGACCTCATGTCTGGCGTCTAAATCTTCGACGCCCCTTGTTGAGATGCGTCGATAAACTGAGGAAGGGGCATATATATGTCATCGACAATCTGGAAAATAACTCTGCATGCGAAGGATTTTTGACTTGCCATATTGGTGCACACAACTATAATATTATAATATTAAGTTTGGCCGGGGTGCCTAATCCTATGTGAAGACGTCGTCGGCTGTACTCCAGTGATTTACCATAGGAAGCAGTGTTGATTACGCTGGAGGTCTGTCCATTTCTTCCGGAGGCTCGAAACCCACGAATTCCAAATCTCGTGTGATGCCTATATTCTCACGAGGAGAAAAGGAATGTATAGAGGAGTGACGTCACAATGAGCGTATCCGTCTGGAAGCCCGGTTCGAGCTGCCAACGTTAAGAAGAGGTGATAATTCGCATGTCTAATCCATTTATCCGTATTTACCCACCAGGAAGCCTGCTTCGAGCTACCAACGTTAAGAAGAGGTGATCATTCGCATGTCTAATCCATCTATCCGTATTTACCCACCAGGAAGCCTGCTTCGAGCTACCAACGTTAAGAAGAAGTGATCATTCGCATGTCGAATCCTGGTGCCTGGGCCAGCTATGGTCAGCTGTGTGACGATCTGATCAGGTAAGATTCGGTTATCGGGTGATCAGATCGCCTTTCCGCTAGAGATCCTGACACATTCCCGACCCCCGACAGTTTGTCGTCGAAGGTCGTCGACCGCGTTTCGATCTTCGATCTTTGAGAGATATAATCCATTCTATTATAAAGTGAATAGAAAAATATATAATAACTGTTCATCTAAATTATCAGATTAATCTTTATCAACCTGGCTGCAAAATGGATAAAGCCTGGGGGAGTATCTGGATCACGGTTGTATCTGGGTATTACATGATATCTTCTAGAATCAAACATAAATTTACTCAGTTATTTTATTACCTATCAGCACCATCAACATTTTATTGACTTCTGAAGCATTCCAATCCCTCTCTGGTCCCATTTGGAATAAATCAATGTCTTTTCGGAATATCGCCATTATCTTTGCACAGGGTACAGATAGTGTTGCTGCAGCGCCACTTTGACGTAACGGTGTTTCATTATTTCATGCTCTCTGAGAGTTTTTTGGGCAAGCAATAAATTTCAGTGGACTTTTAGGTCAGATAGGATCAACAATTCACAGCTCCCAAGTAACTAGACAGTTTGCGCAAGAGCCAGGGCGCTCCTGTGTGGCTGATATTTGATGTGTCGCCGTGGCTCCATAGCATAGCTGTGGCTCCGCTGTGGCTCCAAATGCGGCGATGAGACTAGGTGGAGCCACAGGAGAGCCGTACCTGCACATCGAAAATCAGCCACATAGAAGCCACGTGGCTTTTGCACGAACTGTCTATTTCATTGGTCGAGCTTGCGAAGACCATTTATACGGTTAGGGTAAGTCCTTAAGGGAAGCGCTGTCAGTGAAGTGCTCCACATGCGTCCACATGGCACGCCGTGGGAACTCTCCCGCGCCGCTGCCAGCGCATGTCTATTCTGAACCGTTTTTACACACTCTGTAAATAGACAATAATCTCATTTATAAATTTGAATATTCCTATCATTTAATCGTGTTTAAATTTTTGTTTACACTGGGCTAATAGTCCAGTTCTCAGTCTGCATAGGGTCCGTCCCTCTCTCATACGAGGTCCGTCCTCGCAGGGTCCGTCCCTCTCACATATGAGGTCCGTCCTCAGAGGGTCCGTAGGTCCGTCCTCACAGGGTCCGTCCCTTTCACATACGAGGTCCGTCCTCATAGGCCTCCGCACACGTGCCATTAACGGCACCGCTTACTAATCCATCGATATCTAAACTAGAGGCCTCGTGAAGGCAGAACCCTTGCGCTTTCAAATAAGAATTTTTGAACTATAATGTCTGATTTTATATAGTTTCGAAATTAGATCTCACCAGTGACTTGGCGCATTAGGACGGCATCTCACTGGTTAAGATGCCGCTGACTCCGAGTCGCCCGACTACATGATTTCGACCAGAACTCAGTGGATACAGCTTAGAAAATCGAAGACTCATTTCAGACCTGTCTTAGAAAGGGTATTAAAATATTAAATAAGCCGTAGGGGTAGAAGCCTATTACATGTATTTTTTTTCTTAATTTTTAATTGCTCTAAACAACTAATATTCTTTACAGTTGTGATTCAAATTCAAGGCTCAAGCTAAGCCTCAATGAATTTGAATTTTCGTTCAATGCTATGCTCAATATACCAACTTGCACGCAGTCATTCCAAGAATCTAAAGTACATTGTTACAGCTGTTTCAGGTACGCAAGGCGGTATCCCACAGTCACGTGATTTGTTCGAAAATAATGACTCTGGTGAAAATCCTCTGTATCTCGTGAACCACAGCGTATTAAAGTCTGATAATTTTTATACACGATATTTGCCACAAAAGCTAAAGTTCCGTCTAGTTAAATTCCCTTAAGTATTCCTATAGGTTGGTAGCCTTTTTCCAGGTCAGCAGGTCATTATGTAGCTGTTCTTCCTCTCAATCAGAGTATTTTGGGTCCGTTTAATGCATAATAAAATATTATATACTATTATAAAAGTTTTCCCTGTATTATACCGCTTCAACAAGGTGTATATACACTGTCATGACCCGGGAGGGCCAGGCACCTTGCAGGGAAGGGAACATCTCCTCCTCACAGCTTCGGTTTGAGGCATCTAAGAATTCTAAATGGTAATATATATGTCAGAGTAAATTTTGGTATGCTCAAACCTGCCTATTATCCATGCAAGGTATCATGGATTGCTTCAAGGCCGGAATAAGAGGTGTTTTATTCAAATATATATTTAGGTACACATAATAGCATTCGAAGTAATACAGTAAGAGGTTACTATATAAAGATGCTTAGAAAAAATAAATAGATCTTAACTCGCAGTGGGGACCGAGATATTGAATGATCTTTGCAGCGGGTTTATTTTCGAAGAAATCACGTGATCGTGAGAGTCCGCCTTGCGTACCTGAAACAGCTGTATTAATGATCGGTTAAAACAGATGGAGCACCTGCCGCAAAGGATATCCAAGAAGCTGCAGAGCTGCCGGGTTTCGAGGAAAACTGAGCCGTAACCAGATAATTGGCTTGCCCAATCGTATTTTCTTAACAACCCCTTTCAATCAGGGTTGCCGAATAGTGCGGTAAGTTCGGGAAGGGTTGATGTTATCAGCGGGGTTGCTGAATAGGATTATTCATAATAGTTGTCTCATTTCATTTACTTTATTATTTTTATTTTCTTCGGAACGCGTTTTTAAAAGGAACGGTTATAAATGTCGCGAGGTACATATGGACCTACATTCATACATACAAATAGACGTGAGAGACGCCCGTTTTTGAAAGGGAGTGGAAAGAGCCCTGGCTAACGCAAGGGTATCCAAGGGAGCACGAGTTTCACCTCACGTTCTGACACTCGCTCCCTTGGTAGGTTTGCTCCCTGTAAATTTATTCACTTTCTGACACTCTTACACCCGTTCAGTTCGATTTTTGTCACCCACCCACCTAGTGTTGCCGCCGGTTCGGTCCAGTCTGACCTAAACCGGTAACCGAACCATTTTTAGACCAACCGAACCGAACCAGTGTATCATTGGTTTCACTGGTTTGGTTTTATTAATAAACCGGTTTCGAACTGGACGGACCGTTGGAATTATCGCTTTCCTTAGATAGTAAGAGCGTGACAGACTGGGGAGGTGTCACGCACCGTCACGCTATGTCACACCTACATAATTTGCACAATACTTTACAAAACAGGGTATAATTTCATTCTTGAATTTGTTTGTAGGTACTATTAAGCAGAATAAGACCATTTGAACCCTCCACCCTTCCATCCTAGGGCGGATTACCTGGCAAAGAAAAGTACTTCTCAGAACCGTGGTTTGGCGGTCTGAAACCGGTTTCTAAACCAGACGGACCCACAGAAAACGGTTTCGGTCTCGAACCGTTTCTATTTTAAACCGAACCGCCGGTTCCGGTTCCGTTCAGGACCAAAACCGAACCGCGGCAACACTACACCCACCCTATCCCCGTTGTATCTCTGGATTTGAATTATTTCTACATATTTATCTAAACTTGTTGCTTCACAACATTTGTATTAATTGAGGTCTTCACATCTACTAGTTACCATGTATTTTTCTTTTTCTCACCTCTCCACAAATGTATTCAGACACTGCCGCTGATTTCAGGGCAGTGCCGTGTTCTCCTAACTCTACCTCCCCGCGAGGACTACACTGAACGGCTGGCCGGACGATTAGAGGCCTTTTAAATTCGAAAGAAATTAGATAAAATCCAAGAGAATATAGGAAAATATTATTTCATGTCTTTTGTGCTATGCTTATGTCAGCTGTTCTATTTGCAATCTGCCTGTTAATGCAAAAGCGTAGGAAGCCAGAAAAAGCCCCCGTAGTGGGAAGTAAGCAACTGCCCGTTAACGCAAAAGCCCCCTTACTACACGAACACTAAAAAAAACTGTTAATGCAAAAGCGTAGGAAGCCAGAAAAAGCCCCCGTAGTAGGAAGTAAGCAAACTCGACCTAAACACGTAGAGGAACAGGAACGGTCTGTGGGAAGGAAACGCCGTTACGCCAAAGTGACGCCGCGGCAACACTAGGCACAGAACCAAGTTAACCCGAAATTTTATTTTTGTTCTCTACGTGATACGTCTTTCCCTTAGATGATCTCCAGGTCTTATCCTTAATTTTATCTTGATTGCTATTTTGTTAAGCTAGGTAACACTCAAATATTATATTCTTACAATATTGTGCGCCTCGGCGACAGTCCGGCAGCGAGACCGGAAAGAGGGCGGCATCAGATCTCGATTGGCGAACTATACCAATCGAGATACAAACTCGATAGGAAGTATCACTGCTCCGAGAGAAATCCCCAGGGCGATACTCTGTGGGTTCCTAAGCAAGCAGAATATTGATGCGATGAAAATGAAGCGCGACCCGCTGATACTTTGGACATAAATGCATGACTTTTCTTTCTTCTAGTCCGAGAAGTTTATCTCATGGGAATCATCAGTACAATGGAAAGAAAGGACCATAACGATATCACCGAATGGAGTCTGTTGGCGTGCTGCATCATCTTCCCAAATTTGCTCATTGTATTCGAAGAACGCCCCCCATGCAAGTTCAAAATTGTCTTTCTAACTCTCCATCTTGGATCGGTGGCTTGGTCCTAATAGTATTACACTCTTTCTTCATCTGCGTGCAGCTCTTCGAGCGCATATATGGTACACCCGATCATGCTCTATCTATGGTACACCCGATCATGCTCTATCTATAGTACACCCGATCATGCTCTATCTATAGTACACCCGATCATGCTCTATCTATTCTTCAGATAAAGATATAGACCGTCGATCTGATCCAGCCACAGTCTACAGCTACTCTTTCATTGGATGTAAAGCCCGACTCCTTCGACTTACTACTTCGAACCTGACTCAATGAAGCTGATCCTTTTGGCTATTCGGATACCTTGGACCTGTTAGCCGACTCTTTGACTTGGCCATCAAGAATTAATTGGATTATGCGTCCAACATGATAGTCCGGACCCGATTTCACCACACGCTCGGAGAAACGAGTCTTTGGCCTTTCATCATTGAACTATCTAAAGGACTTGATACATGCGGTGGAATATGCAGATTGGAGACCCGGTACACTTCGCCATGGGCCTATCATGTCCGACTGTCCATTGTATCAAGACCTGTTAGTATAAAAGGTCCTCCTCTATCATGCCTCTTTCCCTCAGAGGGAACTCACAGCACTTCCTCTTACCTTCTTTCGTATTCCGAGTCCACGCTTCTCCTTCACTGCTAGTATGAGCTACACTTATGAGACCTCGAATCCAAAAACGCTCTTCGTTGGTGAGTAACTCCATTCTCATCCCATTGAGAAAGACATTGATGATCATGTACAGACTCGGAGGCATATCGGGATGAGTCTATCCAATATCATTGCGAGTTCAATGCAAACCCGAGACTATCTCCTAATTCCTCTACGCACACTCTGGCTTACCTTCCAATGAAACATGGACAATATGAACAATCACAATATCTTTCAGACGATGTTAGTGCGGCATGTATCCTTTCAAGGCAGGTAGATTTAGGAAACGTGAGTCTGCTGCCCAAATCAAGCCATCTTCGCTAGCTAACTGAAGTACAGAATCTTAACCCTGTTCCTTCTCAAGTGAATGTCAAGAATGTCACCGTGACTCAATTCGCTCCGCATTCATCCGCCACCAACGAAGGACAGACCAATACCAGAAACACCTCCACAGGCTCCCCTACCGCATCCACTGAAGCATCTCAAGCTGGTCCTACCCATAACTCGTACTGTAGGTTGAGTGCAGAGAACCTCCCTCCTTACAACTACGACATCGCCCTCAATAACATCGCACCACTATCCGGCGATCCTGATGGTGCTCACCAATGCCTGTATATATGCCGTCGGTCGGTCTGCAGACGGTCCTTCAAATATGCGCTGGATGCTATGCTCCATGTTGCAGAAGATCATTTGGCGAATGTCCGTTTCAAGTGCAGTTGGTTAGTCACTTTTTTCTCAAATTGTCCTTTTGGATTTTGATACTGAGTGTGTCTTTGGTTTAGTGGAAGGGTCTTTACGAAAGAAAAGTATGTTGTGGGTCATATGGAGAAGTCTGTAAGGGCTTGAGTTGCTTGTTATTATATCATTATACCGTACATATATACATGTTCTTTCCTAGTGTGGAGAAGACATTATTCTGAACGTGTAATATATCTAGAAAATACATCTCTTCTTCTCCAGCTCCAATATTGTGTTAAACGCCAAACTGCGTTCCTCAACGATTATATTAAGCCTTAAATATATTTGCCCATATGAGGAACTATCCAAAGAATACCGTCATAGGTATAGCTTTATGCTTCCTAGAGAAGAACTGAATATCTGAGCGCTGTCTAAAGAGCGCATATAAGCCGTTTGTCATAGAGATAGAGATGAGTAGACACACCGGGATGTTTATAACACGCAAACCGCGTTCTTGGGAGAGACTCGCATCGACTCAGTTCGTGTAATTCTGTGTAAACGGTGTAGAACAGCTAGACAAGTGTTCACTGGCCTATGTTTGTCCGCATGGAACTCACGCCTGAATTGGCTGCGAGCGTGGTGCACGGTATTTGACCCCCAAGCCCTACCTAACTTTACGTTTACAGGCCTCCAATAGATGATGGCAATCACCATCTGCTAGACGAGAATCGCCGAAGGGTCCTCCAATGTTACGAAGCTTTTAAACCTTTGATCGATGGGTCATCTGAGACCATCCCACACGGAGGGACGTCTCTGACGTTATCAACCAAAGACAGCAAGATGATGCCAACACCTCCATAGGTTCCCAGGACATGCTCAAATATCTCAAGCTGGTACTGTCCATAATTCGTACTCCAGATTGAGCGCACTGAACAACACCGCATCACTTTTTGGCTATCCAAATGGCGCTTAGCAATGCCTGTATATATGCGATCGGTCGGGTCTGCAGATGATCTTTCAAATTTGCGCTGGATGTCAAATTGTTCTTTTGGGTTTTGATACTGAGTCTTCGTTGGTTTAGTGGGAGAGTCTTTACGAAGAAGAAGTATGCTGTGAGTCATATGGGGAAATCTGCAAGGGATTGAATTGCTTGCTAGTACATAATACGGTGTATATCTACCCCTTCTTGTGCTGTAGGCACTCTTCTGAGCGTGCATGTATCTACTAGAAATGGGAATAGGAATGTGTTACTTGTCGTTCAATTCTTTCCATTCCGATGTCTGAATATACCAGGGATATTTAACATGTGGCTTCATGAGCAAGAAAACCCGTTCTTAGGACGCTATTATTATAGCCGTTTGCACGAAACTGTGCACTCCGACGCGCGCGTCGCTTTTTCTCACACGCTGACCTCCCGAATTTTGCTCCACATTGGCCTCATTATTCCACTTCATGTAAATAGTAAATTTGGTTCATAATACTATATTAAAATTTAATGCGAAGAGAAAATAGCAAAAATTAACATGGATGTTCATATATGGAAAGGGGGCCAAAAATCGGAGAGGACTGAATTTTCCTGAGGATTGGTGCATATCGCTGGGCTAGGAGCCGAGTATAAAATAATAATAACCGTATATAAAAGTTCTCCGAAGATATATTTGCATTATATGCAGTATATAGAGAGCTATGAGGGAAAACTTCAGGAGCTGAAAATAAAGGCCCACCGGTATGCTTCTGCTAGTCTGTTTCTAGCCGGAATCACTTTGTAGAAATTTTATATACATTTGTCTCTACCATATATTTCACCAATAGGCCAGCCGGCAGTGCCAGTGTTCCGGAAAATTCACCCATACCTGATTTTAGGCCCCCTTTCCATATATCGGAATCCATGGCGAAATTTGCTATTTTCTCTTCGCAGTAAATTCTCATATAGTATTATGAACCAAATTTAATATTTACATGAAGTGGAATAATGAGGCCAATGTGGAGCAAAATTCGGGAGGTCAGCGTGTGAGAACAAGTGACGCGCGTGTCGGAGTGCACAGTTTCGTGCAAACGGCTGTAAGTTGGTTTCATGGAATACTTCTTTATCATGGATAAACTCGTCTATCTGTATTCTTCACGACGGTGAAGGCACTTGCATCAGGAAACCTGGTAAAATCTATAGTTGCTAGCATAGCATCTATAGAGGCGTATAGCCTCCATAGCTCCGTAGCTCCATAGTTTTTTGACATTCCCATAGCAGCCCTTCAATCAAATTGGGCTCACGCCCTCCACAACATTGTAAACTCGAAACTAAGTTGACATTCTGACCATCCTACCATGGCTGCATCGGGGTACCACTTGGTATAGCTAATTATGAAGTGAGTTTTGGAGAACGACGTCTGCTATAGTTCACTATGGAACACCTACCTAAGCGAATTTGTCCAGTTTCCTGATGCGTGGTGCGTACGACGTTACTGCATCGCGAGTCGGAGCGGCGCAACTGTTCAAAACTGGCCCTGGTCAATGCATCACATCTCTTTGGATAATAGCAGTTGTGTTACATGAGAACCTGAGGCTGTATGGCGATACGTTTAAATGAAAAACAACGCGATTCGGCCAGTGCTTTTCGGAGAACTCTTTAGGGAGGATATTGCGCGAGGACTCCAGTCGTGGAGATTATGGCATGCCATCTTCGTTTGGAAATGTATCGATGTTGTGCTAGTAAAACAATGGTCCAATCTGTTGACGGACATCTGCCCTTTGAAACGTGACTGCAAAAGGTTATGTGCGATCGATAATACGGATATAATATAACATTACTGCAAGCTAGGGCTACATGGATAGGGTATCTTGTACATAGATGACACATCGAAATCTATTTCATGTCATTTTGAGGATTGGTCGACTTGCTCGAGCGCGGCAATTTCGAGACGGACGAGGTGGTCTGCGGTGGGATGTGCAGGCGGCGCCGAGGTGATTTCCGCGGCGTCTTCAGGATTGGATTCTGATTCTTGACGCGAGGAAACTGTAGGAGAAGTATAAGAAGCAAGACTTGGAATCACGAAGTTAGCAGACATACCAACGAGATTGATTATACCGAACATGCGCGACCAGTGTTCCAACACAGAACCATAGACTGAAAGCAATGTTAATAAATAGTTTATAAATAAACATAGGCACTCACTCTGCCCCGCATCGGCCATAATCTCCGCGTCGTTCCCAAAGCATCCAACCTCTCGACCAACTCTGCGCTAATTTTATCAAGAGCCATAACCGCGTCATATTTCTTCTTCTCCATCAGCCTCGACCTCGAGGACATGCCTCCTCCTCCCCCAAAGCCAACATGCGACGCGCGATAGGATGCAGACGACGGACGCATGCTGTGGACGGGTCACATTGTGGCTTGGCGCGTCGTCCCAGTGCGTCTTTTCCTCCTACCACGCCATCGTCATTCGCCTCTGCACGCTGTTGTCTGTTCGCTCCCATTCTATCTTCAATGATTATTAACTATAATATCTCGCCTGTTGGCAAAAAATATGGATCCTAATGACTGCCCCGACGCGACCAACAACGCGACCAATGCAGCCAAATATCGAAGTAAACGTCGATAACGAAGCCGAATATGACGCATATGTCGATGCCGACTCTCTTCATATACTTAAATACAACGTGCACTTCAAGAAGAGCTGTGGAAGTTGTGCGATTCGCCCGGAGATGTTAATCCTGGACTGTTCCTCAGTGGACCATTTGTCTCACCCTCCCTTCTATCTCAAATGCTCGAAGATTTTATGCGTGTTCAATCGATATCGATCTCTGAAGCACCTCAAGCTAATTCTCTGACATTAACTTCAGTCGACAGTGATGCTCCGCTCAATCCCGCTCAGGATAAGATTGAAGATGTCCAAGTTGAAGCTGCAAAGATTAATCCCGAAGACCTCTTTTCCGCAAAAGGACTCAGATTCTTTCGAAAGTCTCTGAGGTTGATATTGCAGCCGCTACGGCTCCCATCACCACTCAACCTGTATCGGTATTCGAAGCTGAATCTCAAGAGAATAAAAATTATAAAGTTCCAGAGGATGTAGATTCGACTATCCCTGTGCATAATCAAGCACAGAACTCTGACGTTGGCGGCGGCTTGGGCCTCGATCATGATGAAGATTATGAAGGGATGAATGACGGTGATGAAGATTCAGACGCATCGACACATTCATCCATCCGCGATATACCGCCTCCCATTGAGCAACGATCTACAGACAATAATCCGACGGCATCGACTCAAGTTTCGCATAGTTTGCGCCTCCCAGACTGCTTGCTTTCTCGTATATTTGAATATACTTTCTCCCTTTTTCGCCTATCCTTTCCGAGCGCAAAGACCAAGAGCCCGCGGAGGCATTATTCGGGGTTGCTTTGATCCAAGTCTGCAAGAAGTTTATGAATGTTGTTCTGGACACAGCAAAATGTTGGCGAAACGTGATGATACGCCCTCCATGCTCTGTCCCAAAAATTATCATCGACACTCTGGTACAATTGTCGGGTGCTTCGCATCTACAGGCCTTCATATTCCCGGAGCCGTGGAATGCCTGTGAAGAACGACAAGCAGCTATTCACTCACTACGGACCCATTGGAATGGATTCCGTTTACGCTTCGTCAAATCCTTATCGTACTGGAGACATAGGAAGAATTGTATCACACAATCTGAAAGGCTTTGTATCCAATGGACAGCTGTATTATCCTTCCCCGACAAGTCGGATATCAACAGGGACATCGACAACGTTGGAAGGTCTTCGTGATCCAGGAAATGCCCCGACCGTCTGCCACGTTGCTTTGCCAGAGCTTCATGAGTTTGAACTAATTTGTCAAGATCACCTTGCAGAGATGTCATATGCGACCTCTGCCAGTGTCCTGGCTTCCATACACGCTCCATGTAAGCCTGGCCAGGCTCACTACGACGGAACCTTTATTATTAACCGCACTTTACTTACATAACGATAGTTGACGCTCGATAGCTTTTTCTCTTCATCGTTTTATCTTACCGTCACACCGTTGTATCTGTCTCTAGTTCTTAGACGAATATACTTCGGTCCTATCATCATTGGACCGAGACACCAGTGAGGCTGCAATTGACGGCAGCCTTTCACACACTGGCAGGCAGTTGTTTTCCGTTGCCTTTCAGAGCTACTCCTCTCATAATCCACGTCGCCGACATCTTTTTCTGCCTAATCGAGCCAGCGGACCCGTATAATTGTCTGTAGTTTTTTTTTTTGATATCGACACTCTTTATTCGTCGCCAGCTTGTTGTTCATCACCACGCTGGATCCATCTAACGTTCGCTTTACCAGAACATCCGCCGCTCATTACGAACCACCAATCCTCGGACCATACACCGAACCGACACGTCGCCGTCGGCCGCTACTGTCAACCACTGATTCGGAGTCCGACACATCGGATCTCGAGCCATTCCTCTCCATTGGCCTTCCAAACCCTCGGCCTCGTAATATTACTCGTCTCCCACGTACTGTTACATTGCCGTCCCCGTCGCTTCCGTATTCGCCAGTAGCACCGCCCCTGATAATGTCAAATAAGATTGTGTCGCCCTTCCCCGGCCCATTGACTGCGAACGGCTTGAAGAGATGGCTCGGAGCATGTGAAGACGGTTTTGAAAACTACGAAGACACCCACGAGAAGAAACTCACGCCCAAGACTCGCATTCGTCTTACCGGTGCGGCACTTATAGAGCCGCAGATGGCCGAATGATGGGCCGCTGGGAAAGTCGAGTTCTTAGCACTGACAACATGGGAGCTGTTTGCGAGAAGGGTCAAGGACCGCTTCAGGCCGGTTAATTGGAAGATGGACGCCCTCCACCAATTCTACTCCTGCAATCAGGGCAAGCGGGAATTCCGCGCCTTCGCCCCAGATCTAGCTCAGTGCCTTGGTACTCTAGCCGCAGGCACCGTCTCCACGGCAGTTCACAAGTACCACCTCCTGTTCTTCAGTCACCCTCTCCTTTATCTCCGCATGCGCGCCCTGCAGACATTCGACATCGACAACAAGGCACAAACACCAGATGAGCTTATCGCCTTGATGGGATCTCAATGGGATAGTCTGATTGCAGACAACTCCGCCCGTTCTGGTCGTTCGTTGGCTCTTACATCGGCTATCTCAAATCTGTCATCGAGTATCCCGCTAGTCACCTCCGCCTCGTATACCTCCACGCCGGCTATGACCTCCTTGCCTCTGTTTGTTCCAATCACAGAGCAAGAGAAGGCCGAACTTACAGCAGTACGAGGATGTTGGAATTGCTGCGGCAAACCCACGGATGCAGGCTGGGTTCCCCATCAGCGCACCACCTGCCCTGGCAATCCTGCTACGGGGGCTCGACCAGGAAGAGACTACAGACCACAGCCGTTACTGGAACAGTTGGTGCTGTGATGCTGGTTCAAGAGTCGCCTTATCCTCCATATGAATACCCCAGTCATTCCGGATCAATGGCCGCCCATGTACAGATCAGGAGTCCCAGTCCTCCTCCACAGGATGTAGACACTGATTCGGATTATTATGAGTAAAAACTCGTTCTATTGGATTTAATTTTTTTCGATTTAATTTAGCTTGGTTATAATTACATTCTTATCAATATCATTTTCGTCTTCCGTTGACATGTTCTTATCCTTGTAGCAGCTCCAGCCGTCACAATGCGTTCTACAGGTCTGCCGACTTGGCTGTTGGGGATACTGTTTTTTTCAGAGTGGGGAGGGGTGTAAGCCTGGCCAGGCTCACTACGACGGAACCTTTACTATTAGCCGCACTTTACTTACATAACGATAGTTGTCGATAGCTTTTTCTCTTCATCGTTTTATCTTACCGTCACACCGTTGTATCTGTCTCTAGTTCTTAGACGAATATACTTCGGTCCTATCAATCAT
>KN837420.1:86730-103655 GCA_000827215.1 Sphaerobolus stellatus SS14 | reverse complement strand
TAAAATGGTCTGAATGATATCAAGAACAAAGGCTGATATGATTCTCACTTGAATAAGTCCCTTCAAGACAATTACGTAAGAGAAACGTATTAGATGATGATAAGATGAAAATGAACCTCTATTCCCCCCGGATGTCCAAAAAAATGCGTACTTCCTGAGTCGCGGTCAACCTTCAACGTGCCCAACATTTCATTCAAATCATCCACATCCTGATCCTCTGTGAGGGTGCTTAGGATATTAGAAGACACAATGGCTCAACGATATGTGACAAACCTTCTTCCTCATTCAGCAAACTCGTATCTCTGCCATGTATAGTTTGAAGTGTGCCCAAGGCGTCCTATCCCGCTGCTTGTGAATATCAATTCGGGATTTTGATGTAGACTCACCTCCAATTCTTTGATCCTTGATTTCAGTTCATTAATTTTGGTCGTAGATTCTGATTCTGGGTTTATAGACAGTGTTGGCGGATTTTTACTACGAGGCGTTTGGTTCAGTTGCTTCCCAACAAATAGAGCAAGATGATCGAATACCGTGGACGAGTTGATAATGCAACTGTGAATATTCTGTCAGATAATTCATAGAAAACTTTAAAGACATTACCATGTGGGCATAGTGCAGCCAACCCTCTTCGCGAACTAAATTATAACCATAAGTAGATCTGTCTGTAAATGTGTACCGACTCACGTACCACGCTGAACAGGGCCAGACCCTGTCACATTTCCTATTACAAGTCTCATTATCAATAAACGATCGCAAAGTATGAGGCTTATTTCTTACAGCTTTAACCTTGAGATAATGAAGATTGAGTCATGAGAATATAGTTTGAGATCTCTCACGTACCGGCGACATTCAGCGCATGACACTAATCTTTCCGATTTCTTTGACTTGGAAGATGATCCGTTGCTCATTGTACCGCAACTGCTGAGAGAGCGAGAGATTCAAATTGATGGACTCATCATGACTTAAGACTCGGAGTTAGCGCTGGGGCGTATCCGACTACACGGGGGTTTCGTCACCTCTTCCGGCTTCGGCACCCCTGAGAAACCTTGAGATTCGCTAAATGCATTTAACTCGGTGATGGGGAAATTTCTAGTAGTCAATCTATCCGCTCGACTGCTTCAAAATTTGGAATAGCAAACCTAAGTCATTTTAAAGACTATGTCGCAAAAATACCCAAGACATTATTATGCATGACAGTCTGACAATGCATTATCATGTCTTTATCAGATACGGCCGGGACTTTATCAGACATCATTATATCCGTTAAGGAACATTTTCAGGCATGATAAGACCGTATTATATAGCCCTTAGGTAACATTCAACTCCTCGCCTCCACCAGGCACGGATCCAGCTCTAGCACGATGCCTCAGGGCGTGCTAAGTAGTGTATGCAGGGATAGACAGGGATAGGTTAGAGCATCAACAGAATATGTAAACGCGCCGATAAATGTATTACATAGGACAACGCCCCAAATAGACAATAATGGAATATAATTTATTTTTTTATATCTATAGAACCTTTCTCGTGTGCATTATATCTTCAAGTCAGCGTGAAGGAGGATAATATATTGCCCTAGCTACTTGGGGAAAAACGTATAAATGCATCACTATGATATTCGTCCCGGACGTTATAGTGTATTATCTCCTCTACTCAACTTAAAGTAAGCTCTGAATTATTGAACAGAATCTCTAGATCTCGTGTTACTAGTGCTCATAAGTATATTATATCTTGTTACTATTAGATCAGCTATAGCTACTAGGTAAGTAGGATAACTCGACACATTACACACTATAGTCGTCGTTGCTGCCTTTTCAATCAACAGTAACTGTGGAGAGATTGGATTACCACAATAGGGAGTATTCGCAACGAGATTATCTAGTCGGCTAAGCTCGGCTAAGGCCCCACCACCAATTATATGTGGAGAATCTATAGATAATCTAATTGCGAATACTCTCTAATTTCCTCATTCATTTCCCAAAGAACTTCAGTAAGAAGAGTTGGAGTATTAGAGAGTATTCGCAATTAGATTATCTATAGATTCTCCACATATAATTGGTGGTGGGGCCTTACCGAGCTTAGCCGACTAGATAATCTCGTTGCGAATACTCCCTATTGCGTCTTCTCATTTTAGTTTCCTAAGGACCCAACCCTCGCCTCCACAACTTCGCTGATCCACTTACGACAGCTAAATATAAATGAAATGAATCGCCGCATTTTTGCTTAGCCCTTGAGCGCTACCTGGTGCCTAAAGCTCCACACAGCTCCACTGTTGTCTCTCTTTCCTTAACTACCATCTCCCTGGATTCTCTAGGAGACATTTTGAGCTTCTTTCCTCGACGTCGTAAACGTGTGTCCGTCCTTTTCCTTCTCCTTTTCCTTCGCTCCTCGCCATCGTCAATGTATCCTCATCCCTGTATGCTTCGGACATAGATGGTACTGTCTCGTTCTAATCCGACCCCTGTAGATGGTGCCGTTTCTTGATCCTTGTGAGGCTACTAGAGCAAACTCGTGAGTACTTATTTTATGACATATCTTGAAACTGAACTGAGTCAGATCAGGATGATGGCAAGCAGGAATTTAGTTTATATATTATCCTAGCATCATGATGTAGTCTGGCTCCAATGAAGGTAAGTGTCAATCTCCTTGCATATAGCATCTAACTAATGTAACTTCTCCATTTTTGCAGTTAGCCTTGTCTGAGTTGCTAAGTACAGTTTGATACCCATTCCTTACCACATCCCGTACCACTATGTACATACATATTTAAGTAGACTATTTGAATAAAGTTTGTGTATATTACATTGTCTTGTGCTATAGTGATATAATGTATGTATATACCTATGAGATGAGCATTGTTTTATAGGCCTTGTCATGCAATATAAGTTTATCAGGCTGTCATGCATTATAATGCATGATAATACATGATAAAATATAATTTAAGCCATAAACGTGACAATGCCTGATAAAGTGGGCCCGATCTGATAATTTGATAATGTATTTTCAGGCATTGTTCAGGCTTTTGGATTTTTGCGACATACAGGTTTCCCCAGATAATTTCGCTGTATCGAAATCCAAAGCATAAGATTAGATATATAAGAAGTTTGGACATTACCTGGCAATAGGCAATACAAATCAGTTATTTACGGTTAGTATTACTTACTAATGGCTTATCAATGGTCCACAGAAATCTCATGCCAAATGTGTAGTAGAGCTGCACCTTTGAACAAGTAATGACTAAGATTGATTGCCATATTTATTCATTAGCAGGTATCCCATCGGGCGAGTCGCCTTTACTTCTGTCCTTATCATATTGATGTTTCGGTGGAGTGGCTAACAGAGTGACTTTCCAAATTCTTTAATTAATGGCAGCCCTGTAGCATTGATTGACATGGTGTCTATCACCGAATGGGATGGGGCGAGTATCATGACAGAACATATAAATATTTCATCTCTCAATTTCTCCAGAAATTTATCAATAACTATAACAACAGTCCGGATATCAAAACCTTCGGGGATATCCTTTGGCTGTGACGAAATCCCGCTTTCTGCGCCTCAGTATGTCTATAATTAGGGCGAGTTAGGTGCAGTAGGCATGAAGTACACGACTTTCAGAGATATTTTTAAAATAAAATAAAATAATCTTGAAGATGAACGTTACTCCTAAAACAATGTGTACTCTCCGACGAAGGACTTTAAAATTCCGTGGTTAGGTGATTAGGTGGAACCTCAAGGACTTAAGAAGTAAATTGTATTACAGTCGAAACGGAATGCGATATTAACTTTTACGGCACTGGCATCTACTAGGTAAGTATTTTCGTTTTGATTCAGAGATAAATAGTTGCGATACATCGGATACATATATTATACGGGTTATTACAAAGGATTATTATTTAGTATGGTTTAATATAATAATAACACTAGTAGTAGTAGTAGAGAGTATTTTTAAGTAATGTGAATATGGCAAGACGGAAAGAAAGGGAGATGGAATTTCTAGGAGAGGAATATCTAGTGACAATGCCATTTTAAACACCAAGTCCAGCGATAAATCCCTCCCAATTTGTTTCATCGGCCGGCCCTGGAACATAGTTGGCTTCACGTTCTGGTCCTATCCGGGAAGCATCAACCTCCGTAGGACTACCTTGTGTGGGATACGGAATACCATATTGTTGGGGATATAGCTGATACAGTTGATTATATGCTGCATTTGCCGCGTGTCCTTGAGGTTGTGGGTAGACGCCCTGACCAGAGCCTGTATATATTTGCTGCGGATAAATCGAGCTAGCAGGCAGAGGCTCGGTTACGGGAGACATTTGATACGATTGTCGTCCTGTAGTTGGTGGGGGAATAGTTCTCTCTCTTGCAGACCTCAGCTCTTCCACTAGAGCAGGATGAATGTCCGCCACGTTGACACTTCCAGACGAAGTGGAAGTGCCAGGAGAATTCCTCCGCCTTGACTTTGATTCTACGATGCGAGAATAACCACCCAAAGCGATTAATGCAGGGTCTGTGTGCTTCAGTGCTTCTTGGACCGCTTCTGGTTGTGTCAGAGAAAGGTGCGCCTTTTCTCGGAGCTTCATGACAATTTGCTATTTGCATCCAGCGATAAGCACATATCTAATCAGCGTGTGGCGTATGACATACCAGAGCTCTCATGGGACGATATGCTCGTGAACCACCTGTTTGGGTCGCCCACTGTCGAAGCTGGCCTAATACGTTCTCCAGGTACTCCATAGCTTCTTCAGCAAGAATGGATTGTGGATGATGAATAACTACGGAGCCTACGAATATCTAAAAAAATATTAGTATGTCTAATATAGGTCTCATGAAAGGATTCAACGCACTGCGCTGGCCAAGGTATGGTTCCAGAAAAACCTGAAGAAAAGATATTTTGAAAACGTGTTCATGCCAAAGGCTCAATGTGCTTACCCGAAACGAGACGGTAATTGTGGTTCAAGAATGAGTAAGCTTCTCATCAACCGAATAATCGTCTGGGCACTTCGGAAAGACGCGAAAAAGGATGGCGAGTATTTGCTCGTTGCTAAATCCTCGGATGGACCGGAGCATACGCGAACAAAATACCGGCGATGGAGATACATAATCACTGAAAATTAAATGGATGGAGCGAAACAAAAAGTGACACCACTTACATATTTCTTTCGCAGCCATCATGTAGAATTTCCTCATCGTTGCTGGTCTATCTGGTCCTTTGAGAATCTCTGGTCCAACCTATTGGAGAAAAGATAAGACATTGAGCAAAGACAGATACCAAGAGATACTCACAGAAAGTCCCCCTACTTCTCCACCGAAGAGCTCTTCGGCAACATCTCGGATTCGACGGTCGAGATTGAGAACATCAGAGTACCTCTGCTTGACACTGAGGACCAAATCCCGGACCTCGCCTAAGATAGTTGCCGTAAAGAGATTCCTACGGTATTCGTCTATCATTCAAGGGTCAGGCTACGGATATATATATTCATTTTAGTGAACCTACAGCCATGCTTGATTCTACCTCTAGATTCCTTCTTTTGTTCTGGGTCCGCTCCCACCTCGCAGTCCGAAAATTGGACCGTCATAGCTGGCGGTCTTCCAAGACCTAATGCTAAATAATAGATTTTAGGTCTCGACAACATAGGTTTGTAAGGCCAAAGTTCCATACCCTAAAAATTGTATGAAGAGGTTAGAAATGAGATTGAGCTGAAGTAAATCATTGGAATATACTTGAAAAGATGCTGCAAGATTGAGTTCCCAAAACAGGTTTCTTCGTTCTTCTATTAAGGGAGGATCCATATTCCAGCCACCCGGATCACGATCTACAGCAGCATAAGGAATTATCGAACGAGTAAGCTGATTTTACATACGAAGTCCGATCTAAGGTGTTAAAGTTAATAAAATGTATCTGTATGCAATGTATCACTTACATTGCTTGCTTGGGCTAATGCCGCCGAAAGGAGTGACCAGACAATGTTGGGCGTGTTTGGACGATCTAGAAGAGTTTGGTAGTAGCTCATGAGAAACTACAAATAGACGCCGAAATGAGTGTGGTTCGGATGATTCAAAGAAGAAAATGTACCAAGCATCTAATTCCAGAAATAGTGGGCTCCTCTAATGTCGAAGGTCCAGCCGTTAAGGCACCTCGAGCCAAGTGATGATACCTTGCGGACCGTTTTTCATTATCCGTGGCTTCCGCTGAGTCTGAGGTTTCCGATTGAGAGGGAAGCTCAACCATGGTTCCCATCGCAAATATCATAAATAGAATAGCCATATCTGTATGAGTTAAACGAGCATTTCGTAGTGAAGGAGGAGTGGTAGAATAGACGGGAACTAAAATAGTATTTTGAAATGTCTCTCGAGGTATGCAAGTGTACCTTAAGAAGCCAACTCATATTAGTATATTTCCAAAAATAAACTTGAAGAAATGACTGACAGCCAAGCAGCATTTGAATAATATGTTTCACAGAGAGTCCAGGCTCGCAGCGGTTCTGGAAGCTGTGACTCCAAATATTCAAATAAGGATTCATTCGGCATGGAGGGAAGCAACGGATTTAGAGTTGTATCTCGAAGTGGATCAAAAGGGTCCAGTGACCAAAAACTTCGGACTTGATCAGTTTCCTCGACTAATTCATTCTAAATCCGATTGCTTGTCAGGAGACGAGCGGTGATACCAGTTGCAAATTAGCTAGACTCACATGATAGAGACTCTGTAACGACCGAGGGTAATTGTATGAATGGAAACAAGATAATAAACCAAAATATACCTCCATGCCTCCACTTTGCCCAAAGAAACTGGATTTTCCAGATTCTGGATCAATCGTCAAAGTGCCTAAGGCTTCGTTCAACTCGTCTACGTCTTCACTTTCGCCTATGCGGACTGAATTAAGAGGCGAATTGAAATCAGAATAACATAACGACTTACGCTCTTCATCGAGTAAAGGATGAGGTTCGCTTGATACTTGAGCCTGAAGGATGCGAAGAGCCTCCTATAAATTTTGTGTGAGGTTCAATGAACGAATCCAGCTCTAAAAAGACTTACTTCAAGCTCTTCAATCCTATCACGATACTCAGTGTTCGACTGAGGATTTAGAGATGCGAGTGTCGAAGTATGGGATTTTCTGAAAATAAAGAAAGAGGATCAGGTAATTATTGAGATGTGGTTCATGCGAACAGATATTTACCGTTGACGAGTATTTAGGGCGGCTGCATCGGAGTCGTATAGTTAGATTTAACTTAACTAGTGAATTTTTAATGCCTACCATTAGGACACAGAGCGGCTAATCCTCGTTTACGACTACCGACGCGTAAGTATCTATAGCGACATTCCAAAGTTTGAAATATCTACTTACCATGATGAGCATGGAAAGACACGATCACATTTACTGAATTGAAAACATTAAATCATGTAGACAGTTTGCAGGGATGGACTTACACTTTAAGCCTAAGTACAGTAGATGACGGGTGAGTCTAGTCCTCTCAATGTGATGGTTATAGAGACTGACCTTCTACATTCCGCGCAAGAGATTACTTTGTCTTTAGTCCTGGAAGACGCGTGTTGTTCAGAAGGGTTTATTGACATTCTGTTAATGGTAAATTTGGGTTGAGGAATGATTTAGACCAATTTGCTCGGTGGTTTTGCGCAAGTTTGTACAGCTATATAACATGGTTTGATTGCATTGATTATGTAACTCAAGGGCAACGGAAGATACCTAAAGTAGGTACGTAGTCAATGTGTATGTGGAGACCGGCGATTGAACTCTAATTGTTAAAATAAGGATGCTGGCGGCTTCCGGAGGACAGTAGACTCATGAACGGAGTCATAAGTAGGCGAATTCGCAAGTATTGCATACAATGAGACCTTGATCAAGTAAACATGTAAATGCATCCGCCGGAAAACGGGTGACTCCACGGTGGAAATGCAGATTGAGGCAGCATGCAGACCGAATCGGAGGACTATGTTCGACATTCGCTATGCGCCAGGTTCTCCTGGGGACTACCATTAGGAAATATGATAGGTTGATGAATTTGGATGACGGATGAATGCTGTATGATTGTCATATTTACTCTGTAAGCGTTGACTTCATTATTAATATGAAAAATTATCTCAAGTACCTTATTTCGACCCTCCGGAGTCTGCAATCTCTAAACGTGTGCGCAATCTTCTGCAGTCCTACACGAAGCCGATGTTCGGTCATTTTGCTGGGATATTTTCATTTCACCGCATTGCCACCGAAAAAAAATGGAGTGTCCTCGAGGTGAAGGAAGGATTATTGGTTCCTGGGCGCAGTGTGGTCCTCAACGTTGCGCAAGAGAGCATTGTCTTCCCCGGCCGGCATTCCCACACTCCCTTTCGGGCAAGCGCCGAGTCGGACCACAAATGGCACGCTTGGTAAGAAACCATTCTTAGACTTTCTTACACCACAACAGTTCGTTCAAACAGTCGAGATGGATCCAGAAAGTTCGAACGAATAAGAAGGTCACATCTAGTCAAGTTCCTATGCGGTCTCGAGATTATTGAATATGGTCTACCAGTGTCTGCCCAGATGGAGCCCCTAGATTTGCACAGATTAGGGATTAATGATGGTATGTATTAACGAATCCGAGAGAAGCTTCCAGAAGATTCAATATGACTTACTCTCCTCAATATTGCCAGACTCTGGCCGACCGACTGGGATCACAATCGGATTGCCGGCAAGTGACGTAGCTTCTAGCTGCCCGCTCCATGAACCGGAAAAGCTTTGCGTACGTATATGGCAGCCAGGACGCGAATACGACTGGCAGACAACTGGCAGACAACTGGCAGGACATGTCTTCCATCAAGGGAAAAGTAAACCCAAAGCGACCGCTGATGAGCGGCCTCCTTGGCCTCCTCCTCTTGATCTACACGATTATCAACCATGAACAAACTCAATCACAATGCGGTCGAAAATATTCAACCACAATAGAACTCATTTATAAGTAGATTACAGCTCTAGAAAATACCAGCCAATATCTCATGTGGTTTCTTTTCCAAGATCGCCGGACGTCGAAGTTCACACTTCTACTGGAAAAATGTTGGAGATAAACGAAGTCAACGCCTTGTTTATGGTTTATACAGATCGAAAAGGCGTTCTTTGCAGCTTAAATATTGAGTCTTTTCTTTCCAGTTTACCGTATGTTCACCTTTCATTGGAAAGTCACCCGACAATTCATGGGCGTATGAAATATTAAACGGTTAAAATTTATATATATATATATTGGCTGTAAAGGTATTTCATCAATATCTGAACCGTTTCTGGGCTTTAGTTTATGTTCATAGTCGCGCTTCTATTCTTTTTATATCACTATTTAAAAAACCGAGATTCTTCGTTCTCTAGCTAGGACTCGGAAATTCCTTGTCCCGGTACTGCGGTACTCATATGCCTTAAATACTCTTTTAATTCTGGAAAGGAGATACTGGATCGTCGTTCCGAGTCCGTAGGTTATTCCTCGTCACTCGAATCCATAAATGTCTAGGACGTGCACTTACAGGCACCGGCGCAGCAGTAAGCTTCGTATTTTGCCTAATAGGGTCTCTGCTGACTTTTCGTAACGGTGTCCAGTTTTGTCTTCTATTATCAGCTTTTATTTTTTGACGAAGCCTACATGGATATTAAATACTCAATACATTTTGAATTTACGAAATCCTACTTGAAGATCTGCCTTTCCATTGCTGGGAGCTTTGCAACTTGTTGGCTTACTGGTGAATTCCGTGCCTGAGCTGAAACGTTGTCAAGTTTATCTGATCGAAAGAAGAATTGAACTCATCAAGACATACCTTCGTAGCTATTTGCTTCAACGGAGAGTATGTGAAGCGCTGGAATTCGCTTGCCATGGCCCGTGCGTTTTTTTCGGGAGCGCCCGGGGCTTTTCGGCCCTATATAAGGCTCAGGGGTCACTTCTCTGTTTCCTCAGAACATACTCAGCTAGGATGTATTCTATAGGTACTAACTCGAGTCTCGCATGTTTATTCATGCCACATTCTTCAAATCCATTCGATGACATGACGCACTGCCCCGTCTTACTGAGAACATGCTTTTGTTTTTGGACAAAGGCTCGAGGACGTGGGCATCCTTGCATGTCTCCTTCGGGAGGCACAATGGGTTTGCCAACGGGCGTAGTGCAAGTCTGATGGATTCTTCTATTCCAGTTTTGTTTTCCGTACGGTTATGTTTCAAATTAAATGTATTTAAAAAAAAAAGTTTATTGGAGCGTGAATTCTTTGTGAGTCAGATACCTGTCCGTCATAACTCCTATGATTGAGTCATCGGCTACAGAACCTATGTTACTATCACCTCACAGGAAGTGGCACGCCTTTTGGGAAGTGGCACACCCCTATGTACTCCTACTGCATTGAATAGTTGTTATTTCAAGTATGGGTAATTTTTTTATTGATTTATTATATAATTTACAAATAGTTGGTTGGGATGATCATTCAAAGTTTTATGGGTGTTCCACTTCCTGAGGGCCGTGCCACTTCCAGTGAGGTGATAGTATCATGTAATTTTACTGCTTATTTAATCCAAATACAAGTTATCATGGTATTAATTGGATGAGATTTGTTTATGGGTACTTTGGTTTTGACCAACGTTTCGAATCGCCGTAAGTGAGATTTACGATGAGGTCAAATGATACGAGGAGAAAGGTGTTTGAGTCATTAACGCTATTTGGCAAACGCCAATATTCTGAATATGCCATAATGAGCCGTAAGGGCATGACACTGGATGACTGCTAGCTGTAATCTTTCGGGTCATTGAATGTATTGAACAAGAAGCCACCCATGATGCTCAATTTCTTCTATTTACCCATAAGAAGACCTCATTTTTGAATTGCAAGCTCCGCTATTACCGGATAAGCGGCAGCACCGACTCCGACGCAGAATTCGCGCTACTTATTTCGAGACAAGGTCCATCAGAATTTCCTTTGGGCAAGTATGCTTCAAGGTAATCATGACATGCAGGAAATACAATAGTCGTGCCCATCATGCAATTTCGCAGCTCTGGGCTGGTATAATTTCTTGCACGTGTACTACTTACTCGTGTTTCACAAAAGGATTCTGCCAGAAATCCGGAAAGATCCCAAAGCACAATATATCTATTCTTTTTTTGGTCCCCACCGTAATGTTATGGCGATGCTTACAATGGTTCCCGTACTGCACCGTATGTAAAGCAGCTCCAGAAGCTTGAAGGGTCTGATGAACTATGAGGCACATGTTGGTTGTACGGTACAGCGTATACCTGGATTACTACAAATTGTTGATTTATATTTGATTTATATAGTGTGCCACAAGAGATTTTTCAAAAGAGATGGTTAGGTTGAGGAGGAGAATGGAGGATTCGAGCGACGGACAGATTACCGTCGTGGAAAGTTCCCAGTCCGGCGGCGGCGGCGGGCGCTTCCGGCGACCATTGCATCAGCTCAACGTTTGACATTATCAGTTGGAGAGGATGAACGCTATGCATCCAGTGCTAGCAGTGCGGACCGAGGCAAGCAGTATGACGTTACTTTCTGTTGCCCCAGACCATCATTCCTCTGGTCTCTTGGTACCTCCCCTAGCTGTGTGGCTGCTCTTCCTATTAGTATAAGTAAAAGGTAAGTCTGTGCCTAACAGGCTACACACGCTCAGTTCTCTCATCGTTTCCTCATCTTAATCAAATGGCTCCTTGTCTCTACCAACCTGAGGCTTCTCCCGTACGCCGTGCCTTGTGCGTCGCCATAGAGTACGAGAAAGGAGATCAAATTCTTCTACCCCAAATTCCAGGAGCACATCGAGATGCTAGAAATCTGGCAAAAGTTTTGAAAGGTATGGTATGACACGACTTTTAGGAAAATAATGGCTGACTTTTCTCTCCAGAAAAGTTCAAGTACGAAGTAACTCTTCTTCTGGATAACGGATCTGGGCCTGAACCTAATAGAAATAACATTGTAAGTAATATTCTTCGATGTTGTAAGTATTTCCTTTTAAACAAATATTGACGACGGCTTCAGTGGGCGGCGCTTAAGAAGATGGTCTCTGAGAGCAAAGCAGGGGATCGCCTCTTTTTTCACTGTTAGTCTGTCCGACTCAATTAGAATTCTATGCATGTCGCTAGATCATTGTTTGGTCAGATTCTGGTCATGGAGGGCAGGTACCGAATCTTGATGGATCGGAGAGTGATGGGTTTGACGAAGGTACAGAGTTTTTGTCAGTGTGCTTATTCGTGCCCTGGCTGAATATCATACACAGTACTTGTTCCCATTGGCTCCTCCAAGAGAAAGGCGGAATGGCTTAAGGACACCGTGCTTCAGGATGATGTGCGTATACCTTTCCTTTGATATTCTTCTCATTAAATCTTCTTCCATCATTAGGACTTGAATAAATTGGTCACTTCCTTGCCTACGGAGTCTTCCCTTGTAGTGAGTATGCTCGATTTCTCAAGGCTGGAACTCCAGACTTACACAGCTCGACAAGGCGCTATTTGATTGCTGTCACTCAGGTACAGCATTGGATCTCCCATACACACGACGATTCGAGCGCAGAACATTCTCAAGCTCAAGCGGGACCGTGACAGGGCTGCTGGATTTGTGCGCGGAACCCGAATCCATCGCCAACATCCCTGGCCTTGAAACTGTCCTTCCACCAGTCTCCATTCTTTCTGGCGGAAACGAAATTCTGAACAAAGAGTCACATTCTCGTCGTGCCTCTCACAATACTAGTCGGAAGATGAGTGCTACTGTACGCGTTGACCTGGGTAAGTGCCGTTTGTGGCTTACCCCGATATCATCATACCGATTATTTCCCTTTATTCCAAGTTACGGATAACTACACACCGCCTTCTGATGTCCGACCCGTGAAAAAGCGAAAATGCCGTTCCCATGTTCTTCGAGGTGCCTCCAAAGATCCTAAAGGACAAAAAACAGAAAACTCGAGCAACAAGCCTTCTATAGTATGTAACTTGATTGTAATCTTTACACCTCCATAATAACAAATGTCTAGTTTTTATGGGCAGCTTGTGCCGATGATAAAGAGGCCTACGGAGGCAAGAAATCGGGGGGATTACTTACCAATGTACGTGTCACTCTCTTCAGCGGACGGCGCGTGACTAATAACGGATTGATTTAGGTGTTCCTGGAGTGTCTTAGTATGTGTCCAGCTAATTTGTTGATATCTTCTTAATTTGGCCTTCTTAGAGGAAAACTACGTCACGGAATATACTCTCGGGGACCTTCTCGATGAGGCACAGTGAGTGGTTAGCTATATTATTCTATGAGAAGCTCAAAAAACCTTTAGCCATCGTTTGCAAGCTAAAGCTGAAAGAATTGCCAAAAAAGCACCCGATGCAATTCATCAACAACTTTGGGTATGAGACACAGAACTCAGTATTCCGAATAAAAACTAACATGTAGAAATTATGATTATAGTTTTCTAGTAATACACTACCGGTTTGATACGTCTTTCATTCTTGAAGAAGCCATGCTTAGAAACGTTTCAGGATTACGACTCACGAATGTCATTCTAGCCGTTTGACGTTCGTTTCAACAGCATATACCTCGCATGACTACCGAAGTGTCACTGCCTGCCAGGGGCGTAGTTGGCACAGTTATGGACTATTAATTCTACACTAGTCTCCATGGATTCAATCCGATTACTATACGACTTACTAACATTATGGACATTATGGATACCACACATACCTCGATGCCGAGGAACTACGCTACTATTACAGGACTTTCCATAGTAATACTGTTTTTGCCATCGTATATCTTACTTTACGCCACCAAGTAGTACAGCTTACCATCAGATACGGTCCGGGTGGCTGTCACTGTGCATCCACCGCTTTGGGCATTCTATATACCCTTTGGCACACTCTAACATAGCACTCACGCGCGGTGGCACAACTGCACATAACGATGCCGATCCTTAGGATCAGACTTGGAGTTGTGAGAAAGTCGCAGTTGAGTACATTAGACAACATCCCTAATCAGAGTTAACTACCAGAATCTTGATAATGCATTCAAGATCATAAATCTCCCATCCCAGGAGATGAGATATATCCGGTTTATCGCGAACTTAACTGGTTGTTCACTGGTATCGGCGATGTCTCTGAGAATTCTTCGTATAGCCATTATTACATACATATGTGTGCTTAGGCTCTATTTCAGTCTTTTCTCCCAATTATAAGTGCCAGCTTGCTTCCCTTGGCACCGAGAAGTTCCGCAACTAGCAATCCACCGGGCATTCTCTAGTGAATCGTGGCACTTGGAAACTCTGGCAACCTATTACCTTCATAGAATCGCCCACAGTCTCTGAGAGCATAATACGGCATTCGGTGATCCAGATGCGTTTACCTCGTCTTCTTTCGTAATGTCAGCCTAAACACCTTATCTTTTGACCGAGGCTATGAGAGGTTATGGGAGAAGGAGTGCCTCCGTGCCTTAAAGGGAAGATCACCAGTCACGAGGGATTTAGGAACTAGACCTGTGCCAATCACTGTCGAGCAGTGCCCGAGCGCTGATTTGGCGGATATTCCATCAGAACGACCCTGGATATCGTACCGCGCTGATCACCTTTTTAATACGCCATAGTAAATTTGTATAAGAGCTGGTCTCAGGGCGTTAGGGGATCGCGCGGCCTTAGCCTACTCCCCTCTCTATTATATTTCATTTATTTTAATTCTGAATAATATGCCTTCTCTTCCTTCGACCTTTAACCGGAAGGCATTATGCATTGGTATCGAATATCGCAACGCTAAGAATGCTCTCCCGGGCGCACATGAAGACTGCCAAGCTGTCGCGAAAGTTTTGCGCGGTGAGTTGGCCTTCATCATACAGGCCTTCATAATATTTAATACTATGATGTATCAGATAAATTTGGGTATGAGGTTACCACTTTAATGGATGACGGGAAAGGTTCCTCCCCCACACGAGATAATATTGTGAGCTTCACTCTTTCAAGTCATAGTCATGAGGCTTATCTGCCTATCTAAGCTTTGTGCCATTCGAGACCTGGTCGCTGATGCACAAAGCGGTGATAGAATTTTCCTGCACTGTAAAGACTTCTTTATCACTGTTTCTACTTTTCGTTGACGAGGATTGTAGACTCTGGCCATGGCGGGCAGATTGAAAACACGAACGGCACAGAATCGGATGGTCAGGATGAAGGTAGGGATCAAAAAAGAAATATGGCCAATAATCAAACTCACTCTTTTTTCCTTTAGTCCTTATCCCTATCGACCCTACTATTACGCTTGAGCAGTGGAATAGCTGGGATCCTTGCGACGATAAGCGAGTCGGCTGGAGAGAAAGCATTATTGTGGATGATGTATGATTCTTACTTCCCTAGACTCTTCTAACTTACACATGACAACTTCCAGGAACTTCACAAGTTGCTCAAAGATTCCATTCCACAGGGTTGCCATTTCAATGTGAGTCAGCTTTATGATATAATAGTACTGAGAACTAAACGAAACGTTAGGCTTTATTCGACTCGTGCAATGCAGGTACAGCCTTGGATCTCGCCTATAATCTGCGGTTCAAAGAGCAGGGAGTTATCACTTGCGCCTGTCCGAATTGTCTTGACCTCGAGCTCGATCGCGAGCAGTCACTTTCCCCGACCGAAACTTTGACATATCAATGGCCCCCGGCGGACTTCGGAAAGTGTCTTACCTCCATAAGCCCAATGCAGATAACGTTCAAGGACCTCCGTGAGTAAACATGTCATGTCAAAGGGATATGTCTAAAATTCTATACCCCAGTCACAGTGAATGAGCGGTGTAAAGATACTACAGTGATGCTAACACAGCAGCCGCCGCCTGAGCGAGATATTGTTGGTGATCTTCTTATTGCTGGTATATCATTCGCCTAACCCGACTATTAAGAGTTTGTGGGCTGCATGTCGTGACGGTACCAGAGCATGGGGAACAAGATCCGGTGGATTATTCGTCAAGGTGAGTATTTCGCCAGTAATCGATCCACGTTATATATTAAACAATTCTTCATTATCAGACTTTTGTAAAGATACTATGTAGGTGGATAGGAAACTGCATATCAAATGTCCATGAATTTATACATTATTTCAGGGACATGTGACGTGTCAACCATTACTCTCCATCGACTTCTCTGCACCACCGAGTGAGTCGATAGACCTTTCTTTACGAATTTTATTAATTTTTATTGTTCGTTATAGTCATTTCTTGCGAGAAAAAGCAATTAAGCCACATATGAATACATTAGTCGATGACCCCTACGACCAGTTGCAATACTTTCAGGTACTGTAAAGCTCATATGCACCTGCTTGGCACCTACTAATTTTAACTCTTTAATATTAGTATTCAAGTTTCTCGAGACCAGTATGAACGATTCAGTTCCTTGGGAAATACAATGACTAACCTTGCCTCCTCTGTAGATGCTCGACGCTCCTATCATGATATAACCGTCGATTACATGATCTTGTCCCTGTTTTGTGAGTCCTCAAGCTTAACAAATTTTACCAGGAAATTTACGCAGTGATATCTAGAATTGTACAATCACACTGTCTCCTGCGCCACCCGATATTGGTGTACTTAGTACCGAGCTATCTAACCAAATCAAATGCAATCTTCCTTCCCTATCCTTCAAATATACATTCATTGTACTTATATATTAATCATTTCTTTTGTTGAATAAATATCTCGTAATATGTGTACTTATTGCTTTGCGCTCTGAACGCGACAACGGACTACGGTGGCGCGGTGGCGTTGGTGTATTAGCGGGATGACGTCAATGATTAACAGGATTCTATAATACTATGTAAAACTAGGTAATAAATTTGAAGATGAAGATATACATCCATGTCTATGATAAAACCCATATTATATGCCCAGGCATCTATCTGCTTGGGATTAGATATTAATACCGTATGATCTAGAGAGAATATCAGCTACACGAAGAAAAGGACA